>BGPR01029874.1:0-19008 GCA_013235015.1 Araneus ventricosus
AGTAATGCATTTATATTGTTGTCATAAAATTCAAACCATTTTTTTTTTGTTTCAACTAATCTCTCATTCCGATATCTTTCCTTAAACTAAATTTTTGAGAAAAAAAGATTTCATTGGAGATCAATTCCATAGCAGAATTTTGATTTTATTAACATAATAAGGTTTATAGGTTGAATTCCTTTCTGTAAATTGTGTGATTTGAGCATTGATACTCAGAGAATATAACCAACTGATGCATTCATGCAAGATGAAGACATGGCAAACGAAACAATCCTAAAACGTTAGCAATCTACGATGTTTTGGATGACACAAGGTTTTTAAAACAAATCATTGTTGGATGATTTAAAAAACAAGGAACATGAATACATCAACCGAAAAAATAAATTTAAAGATTACATATGTACATTCCTATGATTCACTCTCAAATTCCTTCTACTATGCAATATCAGTATCAGTCAATTTCTGTTCAGTGTTTGTGACTGCTAAATTTTTGATGATATGTGTTAATAAATTTTTTTTGCTACAAGAGTGAGTCTTTGGCATTAGTGTAGCTAATACATCAGCCAGTATGGTTCCTCAGCGTAGCGAACAATTCAACGTCAAGAAGGATAATCCGTAATTTGCTCCACTTTCTCCAAAGAGAAACCAGTCTTTTCCGTCCAGATCCCAATAATTGTTTTTTTCTTTCCTTCAATAGTCTTCTCAGATGAGTCAGTAGTATAGTAGTAATATAGTATTAGTCAGTAGTTCTCAGTATTGTCCCATTACCACAATCTTGGTCAACATTTTCACAAATAGCAACTTCTGTAACTTCTGTCTTCCTCCTGCGATGAAGGAATTTAAAACCAACCAAACTTCGACTGTCCATCTTGCGTCTTCATCTCTCCATCCTTTTCTTTGGAGATGGAAGGTCTCGTTTCTCCAGTTCAACATTCAACTTTGCCTCCTCTTCAGCCCATCATCCTCTAATGAACTCACAATTGCTTTAGTCATTCTTTCAGGACTTTCTTCCAAGATCCACCGTGTTTCTCCTTCTTCAAATAGAGTTCCATCAGCTAACTCTTCTTCAAAATCGAACTTATTAAAACTCTATATGGCCCATCTCTCTGTTTGTGTGTACATTTGAATGTTATTTTTATCATTGTATTAATTTGTTTTTCATCTTTTTCCTTTCATTTTTTTTATTGTACTATTTACTCTTCGTATAGTTTTTCCTTTGAATTTAATTTTTATTATTTTCCAGCTATTTCATGTATAACTGTGTAATTTTGTGTTTTTTCAAGGTTTTATTTTACTCTGTGTTACTAAAATATTTTTATAATGTATAAGCACAATAGCAATCTATATTATATAAAACGCTAAGGCGGAAAAAGGGGGTTAATTTCTCTTTTGCCGATGGCAACGTCTGTTACCAAACAAAACCGGAAGTCCGCCATGTTAGGCATAACGCCATAGGAATAGCCTTTTATTGTATTCGTTGCGGCGTAAAATAACTTTTTCTCTAAAAAAATGAGTTTAAGACACAATATTTCTTGCAATAGAATGAAACTTTGGATGAAATGATTTAAAAGAGATTAGTTAAAAATGAAAGAGATGGCTTAAGAGAGCCAGAGAACGTTCAGGTCAAAATCAAGATAATTTAAGTCAGCGACTTGGATTTATCATCATTTTGAATCGAAAACTTGAAAATAAATTTTATCAAACCTTCCCCTCAATCTAAAATTCAGTAATCTAAAATTATGTTCTACATTTTTGTATTTAATTTAGAATTCATTATTATAAATATAAATTTTTTAACAATTTCTTCTTAAATTTATAAGCAGATGGCGCCACTGGTTTAACAGAATGTTCTGTAAACATAACATTTCATCCGTTACTATTGTACCTGCAATTAACGTTTCATCTGCCCGCGTAGTAACTGCAAATAACGTTTCATATGCCCATGTAGTACCCGCTCTATTCTATCGCACAGTGCCTACAAATAATGTTCTATGCTATTGCACAGTGCCTACAAATAACGTTCTATTCTATCGCACAGTGCCTACAAAAAACGTTTTAATCGAATGCATCGTACCTTCAAATAAGGTAGGCTAAGGTTCAGGGCCAAAAAAATGTTATTCCTTCTTGATTAAGGTAAAAGCATTAAAAGGATACAACTTAAGATTTTTATTTATTAATAATATTGTCTTTTTTATGTTCATAGTGCTAAGATGTCACAAGACAATCTCTTTATTAATAATAATAAATATAATTTGTTTCTAGAATTAATTTTTAGAATTATTATATTTGTCTTAATTTTGCAACTCTTATTTGTTTACTTATGCACTTTAATAATTTTCTTTGAAAGTTTTATTTGAAGAAAAATATTTTTTTAAGGCTAAAAATTTTTATTCTGAGTTGATTTAAATTAAAGCATCAGAAGCAAAATAAAGCTGATCCATATATATTATATATAAAGATTTTAAAATAATTGTGCTAGGACATGCAGTGTCCTCACTGTGGCGGGAGAAGCGTGCAGGGTTTGCGTTGCAATCCTCCTAGGGGTTGGCTAGCTTCAGCGAGCAGGGGGCACAGCCCCCTAGTCCTTCCTAATGCCTCTGTAAATATTTGTAAACTTGTTGCGTTTTTAATTAGGCAGCTGTAAAGAGAATTGTCAAGTTTTAAGAGAGGTCACCCCCTCGGGTGTTGTGATTTTTCTTCCATTTCATGACCGCGTCACGCTTAAATAAGCATATGGTTATAGTTGCAGGGGAATGGAGTGGTGTTATGTTATGTTATGTTTATTGTTGAATAATGACTGTTGGAAATAATGACGGTTAAATTTATTTACGATTGAATTTATGTATACAACCTTCATTTTTAACTGTCTTTTATTTAAGAGTTTTCTACATTATTTTATTATTCGACATTCTATTTGCTTGAAGTCATGTCGTTCGTAAAAATATTCTGTATTTTTTTTCTAGAATATGTTTTATTTCATTTCTTAATATATTGATTAAACGTTTTCTCCGTTTGAAATGAAAATAAATAAAAAATAAATTTTCTACTTTTACGAAATTTCAATAAGAATTCACAAAAATATCCTACTCAAATTTCTATTCCTTTTAAGAGCAACTGAGTATTTCAAAACTCCTTGAACTGATAGTTAAAAATCAATGTAGAATAAACAAACTTTTTTTCTGAAGCATCCCAATAATAAAATAGTGAAATCTTAGGTTGGAATTTAAGGACACGAATAAATACTTCTTTGAAATGTTTACAATCGAGAATGATTCGATTTGTAATGCAAGACGAATCATAGATAAAAGAATTCTACAAAATTTAATTAGAGTCTTGTTTACCAAATCCGAATCTTGGTCTGAGCGGAATCGATTGCCAAGAGATACGTAAACTAAATTATACCAGCACAAAAAACATCTTAAAAAATCAAAGGTATTTTATTTGTGTTGAGAGCGGGTTCGTATGCAGGGACCAATCAACCGCCATTTCATTCCAAAGAAAAGTATCAACGAAAGTATCATAAGAGGAAAGCAAAAATGGGAAAATAGAAGCAAAAATTGCGATTCAGGGAAGTTGGGTAGCGAAAAAAAAAGACGCAAAAGAAGAAGAAATAGAAGAGGGAAACTAAAAGAAAACACCTAGACCTTGTCAACTCAAACTAGCCGAACGAATCGGCAAGACGTTGCTGTCCTTCTTTTGTTGGTTTTCGATGGAAAGCACACACAGCCATAAAAAATAAAAGAAATACAGTTTTTTCGGTGTAATGCCATCTTTATGGACGGAAGGAGAACATAAACATCAGAATAAGGGAAGTGGATACTTTTTTCCACTCTCTCTAGAATGCGCGACTGTTTCTTTGTACTTCAATTGCTTTGGTGATTTCTAACTCAGATTTTGTTTTTCGAGTCCCAGAAGTGAAATGGTGCCATGCATGCATAAAACTGAGTTTATTTATAAAAAATATTTCGCCTGATAAGGCTTTAATGTCTTTATATGCTGTTTTTTATTTCTTCGACTATTTTATTCTTACTGCTTTAAAGAAAGAATATACAGTATCATTTACTTAGAAAGATACATGTGTCTTTACGTTGAAGGAATAGAAAATGAGAGTGTTTTTACAGATGTGATGGCTATACTACGTTTAAACTTTGTATACGTAATAAAATTACTCCACTGATTTAAAGTACATGAGCAACAAAAAATAGTTCATTTCCGAAACTTAACAAACAAATGCGTTTCCAGGGTTTTATTTATTTTTGCTAACGAATCTGATCATATGATATTCAAATAGTCCACTTGTCCTTTATATACGTAAAAGCTTTGAGAATAACTACTTTATTAAATTAAGTTCAAGTATATATTATATTCATTATATTTCCCAATTTAAATTAAATTCAATACGTGGAATGCCAAATAATTATGTGCATGAAATTAAAAACATATGTAATACTGATATAATTTTAAAATGAGATATGTTCACTTGAGTTTAAGAAGTAAAATGTCAGAAAGATGTGTACTGATTTAACCCTTTGCGGACAGGTACGGCGTATAGAGTGCGCCAGTGGGTATGGACCAATAGCTGAATAAAAGCTCTCCATCCTTCTAACTTCGTATTAACATTCCTTCTACTTGATCCAATACTTCCCACTGAAAAAGAATCAGCTAGTTCGGTTAATGTAATCCGCTGACTGCTTTTGTGTACATTTTTGTGTTATTTTTATTATTGTATTAATTTGTTTTTTACATTTTTCCTTTCTTTTTTTTTGTTTTTGAATATAAATTTTTTACTCTTCGTATAGTTTTTCCATTGCATTTAGTTTTTATTATTGTCCAGTTATTTCAATTTTAACTGTGTAATTTTGTGTTTTTTCAAAGTTTTATTTTACTTTGTGTTACCAAAATATTTTTATAATGTATAGCACAATAGCAATCTTTCCTAATGCAATAGTTCCTGTAAACATTTGTAAACTTGTTGCTTTTTTAATTAGGCAGCGGTGTAGAGAATTGTCAAATTTTTAGAGAGGTCACCCCCTCGGGTGATTTTTCTTCCACTTCAAGTCCGCTGCTCCGCTGTCACACTGCTTAAATAACCATAAGGTTATAATTGCAGAGGCATGGAGTGGTGTTATATTAGTGTAGCTATGATTCTCAGATCTAGTGATCGTATTTAGCTGCTCCAGTTTATACCTTTCTGCGATTCAAAGGTGAAAGGATCACAAAATTTAAAATGCCATGTTTCTTATCAAGCAAAAATTATTACAATCGATTTCATACAACTAACTTTGTATTATGGATAAAGAAATTCCACTACTATTCTTTTAATCTTTTCCTTATGAATAGTAAGGATGTGCTGTAAGGGGTCGTATGCAACAACAATTGCAGTAGCGAGACTTTTTGCTACTCCCCCACCTTTTTGCTAACGTTTATTTTCTATTCTTTACAACTGTCTCTCAATGTAGAAGCCTCTTTTATTGTTTGAGTCCTTACAGTATCAGTACTCTTCTGGTTTTTACTAGCCTGTCTAAATAAATATTCGTCTTATGAAGCTGCCCGAAAACGCCTTATTTAGCTATAAGATTGGGCAACATCTACATAAAGTGATGGATCAGGTCATTTCACTTTCCAAATGTCAATAAATGAGAGGTATTTGGTTTGACCTGTCTTTTCTACGAATTAAACATGAAATTTTGCTTTGGAGGTACAGTCGACGTTCGTTATAACGACCACACATTATAAAAACAATTCCATTATAACGACCAGTGATAAAATCCCCAACTGTGTTTCCCTATGCACTATGTTATTTGACTCCCGGTATAACGACCATCCAGTGTCGTCTAATCTCAATACAACGTCCGAATTCAGCGGACACTCTTCCAGGTATTTTTCCAAAAAGAACATATTTCTAAACGTAAATAACCTTGATTATTGTACTGCCAAGCTTCGTAGATGTAGAGTATTCAGTGTTGAAGTTCAACTTTGACAGCAGGGGGAGGGGGGAGGAATTACCACTCACCACAGCGCGGAAATTAGAATAGCCTAGAATAAAAAATGTTCCAAGTGCTATTGAGACTTTAAAATGTTTTTTTGAAGGGCAAGAAAATACAGAACACTATTTATCATCTTTAACTGAAATGGAAAACTATGTTTTTCAAAAATCATATATGCAAAAAAGACAAACAACCATTTCAGATATTTTTTCTTTAGAAAATAAATTTGTGTAAGTATATAACACCCTTTATTTTCTACTTTAAAATCTGTTTTAGAAATATATTTTTAATTGATAAAATTTTATTTTTAATACCAATGATAAAAAATAATTTGAGTATTTAGTTGGAATCTCTTTAAAAATCGCCTATTTTTACGGAACTGCTGAGCGTGCATGTGTACATTTTTTAATTATATCCACTATAGCGACCACTCGTTATAAAGACCTTTTGCTGTGGGACGCAGAGGGTCGTTATAACGAGCGTCGACTGTATTATCTAAACAATGAAAGAAGACGAATTCAACGTGCAAATGAATCAATTGAAGAAAGATTTGAAATCCGTTCAGAAAAAGAAGACATAATTTGTATCAAGATGTTCATCATTCCTGCATATATGGACGTTGATATTGAAGAACGCTGTCTTCTTTACGAATAAACCAAAACAATTTGTTTATAAGATTCTCTTTGCATGTCTTGAAACACTTATTTTCCATTATTTTGCACTTTTATAATTTCCTTTGAAAGTTGAATTTATCTTCTAAATGTTTACAAAACCAGGAAAAATACCTGCTTCAATGCCATGAAATTTTATTCTTAACTGATTAAAGTTAAAGCAAATAAATTAAGTTCAAACATTTTTTTTTCACATCAACTTTGCTAGGGTGCAATTTATCTTCTTTGCAAAGAGGTTTGCACCCCTTTTCTGAGATAGCTGAAGGTTGACGAGCATTAAAAGAGTCGTCAAAGAAAAGAGCTCCCTAGTTTTTATATAATCTTCGGAAAAGCAATAAACTATAATTTGAAATCTACTTTCGCCAGGTGGTCTTATGCGAATTACGGACAAAATCCAATCTGCCCGTTAGTTTTGTGCGCTATCTTAGCTTGATTACCGAAGCTTATTAAAAGAGTGAAATCAAAGATTACCATTACCCTCTGTTGGTAACGATACCTTTTTGTTTTCGTATTGAATGGTTATCTCCTTACCAAAAATGGGCCTCATGAGCGCCCCTTTTCTACTTCTCATTAAAGTGAACAAAGCACGTGCATTACCAGAATAATGGACAGGTTTAGATTTTTACTCTCTTAATGTAAACGGCATACTCATAAATCACTATTGACCCTACAGGATCGATCAACCATTGCCATTCAGCGACGAATAATGCAATCAGAAAACTGCAGCGCCCCCATGAGCAGACCCCGAAAGATGCACGGTTATCACTGTGTAGCATCGGAAGATCCACAACATGCGATTAACTCTAAACGGGAAGCTCATCGATTAATCCTTTATTGTCGTGCGATAAAGAGTGGGGATATTGACGTCATAAACTATTGACACAGGTTGTTATGTGGGGTTTGAAGTGAATCCGGAACTGGAATTGATGATGCGCTGTTTTATCTTGAATCACATCGCACAAAATAGAGCGAACTTGATTACGACGAGAAATTCATTTTGATAAATGGGGATTTTGATGAAAGTAATAATTTTAAATTTAAATATGAAGTTTGCAGAGCTATTTGGGTAAATTGCTGAGGGGTATTATATGTTTAATCCACGCGCATTGCCCTACTTTCAGTGAATGCATTGATTCATTTGCTCGTGAATTAAATTGGATGAGCGATATTGCCTTTAAAATGGGAGTGCTCTAAATGGGAAAGCCTCAGAGTTGAAACAATCTTTCATAAATTCAATTTTCTTATATACCTTCATTGGAAATCAGGTTATAATCCAACTTAATTAATTGGAAAATGCTACTTTTGAACAATATTTTATCTATGAGTTCATGTGCTTATTATAACATTCTTTAAGCCCAGATTGCACGAAATAAATACCGCATTTTGCTTTTAAAATACTGCCAAGAACTATAAAATTATTGTACAAGACTTTTGTGTTGTTCTGGGGAATCATTTAAGCAGTATATACTTTTGTGACGACTCCTGACGTCTGCACCCGTAACTGCGGAACTGATCCCTGGCAGCATTATATAACTGAGCAGAACGAACTGTGAAGCAGTCTCGTTGAGTCTGGCTTTTGCATGTATTCCAGTCGAGTTGGAGCTGTGTTCATGCAGTTGCGATTTCTGTGTCTACTTCATCATGTTGCATTTACTGCATCTATGTTTAATCTTGTTTTAACCTATTTTTAAGGGTTAAATCTAATTTACAGTCTTTGAAGCATTTTAATAAAAGAATTCGTTAACGCTGGAATATCCTCTTGTGCCCCACCACGATGCCTTCTGATAAAGAGTAATTGTCGGTGTGTTATAGCCATTTGAACCCCGACACTTTTGATTTGAACTAAAATTGTAAGAATATCTATCTAACATAAATTAAGTCATTACCTTGAACATTCAGTTTGTGCTATTTGCTTCATTTTCTCGGTCTGATAAAAAAAGTTCTGATTTTAAGTAATGCTAAACTTTGTAATAGGGTTCTCTTTACCAAATAATTGACACCGATAGACAACTTTTAATTGTTGATACAAAACTGATTACAGATATAGACATTATTACCGATTCTTTTAGTTACTTGAACGGCAGCATTTTTTGCAGTTCATCCTAAAGATAAATATAAAAGTTATGAAAAGTCTTTTTCAGGAAAATAATTAATTTATAAAATTAGTATTTTAAAAACACGATTCAAATTGTGGAAAAAAAAACAAAAACAAAGTCAAAATATTTTTCTATAAGAAAAGTATAAATATTCTTATTTCAATTATTTTCTAATTTTTGATCTTTAATTTATAACTCATTAGAAATATTATGGGATTAAAAACCCATTTATTCTCAAATTCAATACCATGTGGCACTACTATGTTTAAAAATGCTTTCTTTAGATATTAACTTCAAATCAAAGTTTCCGGCACTTTAATTGCAAAGCATTAAAGGATTCATTGAAACTAATAGTATTTATATGCAAAAGTCGTCTTTGTCTGTAAAAATTAGAATTAGCATACAATACTCAAAACTTTGAAGAGAGGAATAATTCTCATGCTGGACAGTTAGTATATTTATTTTCCGTTTAACTTTTTAGCGTTTTTTGGTTTCTCAGTGAAACCACATATTAAGAATTTGTTACTGCGCGTGGGCGAAACGTAGCGTAATTTTTCTTTCATAACTTAAAAGCCAGATATATAGGCCAACTTATATAAAAATTCCAGTACAATAATGTTAGTATTCACATAAATATCGGCATTGCAAGAGCTTAATTGCTTTTGATCTCTAAGAGGAAAGAAATGATGAGGGTTTTTGCACAACTTGATATTTTTTAAAATTAAATCTTCGAAAGTGATATTGAATTTTATTTATGCATTTGTAAGTGAACAGAAAAAATTTCAAGTAATTAGAATAAAAAGAGATTGACTTTTAACATTTTATAGGAGACACAATTTTGGAAAAAAGCAAACTGAGAAAAACAACTTTAAAGATTTCAACACAATAAAATTGTAATAAAAAAACTTATATCAAGCTAGTTTTTTTCAGCCAGAAACTGACAATTGCAATTCCTAAGGTATCAATTTTTTTAATATATATTATTACCATAATTATTTATGAGCATCATCATATAGAGGGATAATTAGAAAATTTTCACTTTTTTCAAACTTTTTTAGCCAAAATATTTAATAAATGATCTGCAGTACTATTTATTAAATATATATTATAACACAGCAAAAATTTAAAGCTATTTTATTGAAATTTTATTGGCAGTGAGAAATTCAAACAGAAAGAGAAGCGAAAGCAGTAATGATGATGATGATTCAAATGTACTTAATAAATAATAAGAAGCGAAAGAGCAGTAAAACATTAAACAAAGAACAAACCGTTACTGTTTGAAACAACTGTCTTGCTTTGCTTTCATGGAAAAAATTAGATGGCTTTTCAAGTTGCACATGAAATATGCATGATTTAAACCTTAGAAGTGGGTTTGACACGTGATAACGTGTTAGACAAAATAACATCATATCTCACTAAATATTTGTCTGTTTGTTTTGAAACTTTCAGATTATTAAGTCAATGGTTCAATGGTAATTTTCCACTTAAAATTGGAAAATCGATATTTTCATGGATTTTCCGAAATTCTCAGGGTGCCAAGTCGACTTCAAATTAGGAAGTTTTTCGAATCCAGTATTTGAAAGTAAGCTTATTCAAAAGCAATTAACTGCCTAGAAATTGTTATCAAAGGTGGTAAATGATTTTTAGGAAACAAAAAGATGAAAATTATGTAATGCTAATAGAAGAGCTTCTTAAGAGCTTCTTACCACGCCGTGGGGTGCTAAATGTTTGTCAAAATACACTTCTTACAATCATATTTTGGATTTCTATCCAAAAAAATATTGGGGTGATTAGCAATAAACTAAGGGGAAAATTACATCAAGACATTAATACTGTGGAAATCTTATATCAAGGTCGCTGGGATCTAGCAATGATGGGTGACTACTACCGGTTCTTTAACTCTCTGAACCCGGCTAGAGTGAGAATTCCAGTACCTAAAAAACTGAAATAAATTTTTGTTCACGAGAACAGAGTGAAATTCTACAGAAATTCCAGGAGGACGACACCCAAGTTTGGGCGATCAATTATCAACAGAGAAAGGAACCACTTTTCTTCCTGAAAATTCACTCAGGCGCCCGAAACTGCCTGAACCCGCCCTCTGTCTAATGGGGCCGTTTGAGGCGGGATAGGGCTCATAGAGTTAACCCTCTCACACCGAGTGAGGCACCCTTAAATTCGCCCTTAACAGCGACGAAGGCCGGTCTGAGGCGGTTGACTTCTTTTGAGGGGATGTGAGGTTCTGAGATCGCTTAGGACATAAACGCGGTAGGGGGGTCCAATTATCCTTGCCAACCACAGCCCATTTCCGTGCGCCTTAAGCGAAGTCTTATAGCATGGATTGGGGTTGTGGGGTAAATCACCACCCAGGTTGGGAGAGTCCAATTTATGTCGCTCCCTCCCCACAAGTCCAGGTTGTCTCCTCGGGGTTAAACAGTTAATTTCTCTACCTACAGTCCAAATGTTAATATTGCTACTTCCCAAAGAGGACTCTGAGAGCTTTTACTGTTCATTGTTAAAATTTTGCTGCCATTGAACTAATGGATATATTTTTTCGTCAGAAAACTATGTTAAACTTCATTTAGATCACGGTAGTATGGACATTTGGAATTAATCAATGACAAAAAAATTATCTTCCACATTTATCAGGCACAGTGATCATATTTGAAACTGTTCATCCCTAAGCATCAAATCAATACTGCAAGAGAACTCGTAACAGAAATTTCCAAAACTGCATGTTTTTCATGCAACTTTTTCAATCATTTTACCCGATTATAAAACATAATCTTTATTAATTTTTTTTTCCTTTCTAATCATCTTGCCTTAAAAACACCCATTTACTAATTCCAGCATAAATGGAATAAAAGGAAATAAATTTCGCCATAAAAATTATTCATTATGTTTTATTACCCCCGTTCTTTCTCTATCACTTTATCTCCTTCCATAGCTTTTATGAAAATAACAACCCATCCTAAAATTTATCGTAATTATCTTCCAGCAATTTTTTCTTCTTCATCTACAACGCATTCCCTCTTCCCTTTCTTTTTACCACCCATTAGCGATAATTTACCTTTCGATCCGAAATCCTTATCTTCTTCTGGCGCGTTAGAAATTCTTTTACACAATTCCCAACGAAACAATTTCAAAGTAACCTTACCTCGGAAAAACTCAGAGACCTCCTCCTATCCTCCTGCAGGTGGAATTATCTGCCCGCAACCCCTCTCAGTGATTAAGAGTACCTCTGAGATTAGGAATGAAGTTTTACCTTTTGGGTAGAAGACGCTTCATAAATATCGGCTAATTTAATGTCCATCCTTTACCGGGGACAACTCCAGAGCTTCAATTAATTACCCTGATTACCACCTTCGCATTAAGGGAATTAGGTTTCTTTCCATCCACCTAGCAGAGGGGTGGGCCGTGGGGGAGTTCCCCCCTTAATGGCCCAGGTAGTTCTCCAAGGCTGTTTGTCTAAGAGGCCTCGGTTTCTTAAATAGCAGGATCTTTTGACCGTTTTGTCCGGTTCTCATTAATCCCTCTGATTGTCATCATTAGTCTGTTGGAGATTTCTTTCCTGGCCTTCCTTGAAGAACTGGAGCGAAGAAGCTGGAGTTATGTGGGGAAAAAATGGATGTAAGGTCCTTTTGTTACGTGTTTTATGACTTCGGGAAGGGAGGTAATATTGTTTCCTGGCTTTTTTAGCTTTTATCTTTGTCTTCTTTTTTCGGTGTGGTTTTCTGAATATATTGTTTCGACTAATTTATGGTATTGTTAAAGAGCTTTTTGTGGTTTTTGGAACTCATTTGTTGATTCATGCCGTCTGCATGGTAATGAAGGAAATGGTTATTTTAATCTTAAGAAAAATCTTGTAGACAGACCATTTTGCTTGTTACAGGTGAACAAAGCATGAAAAAGCGAATACTGACTTCCATGTTCCTAGAGTACATGTTTCATTTTTATGAATTTCACGGTAGGGTGATAAGCATTTTACGAAATTTATATAAAGTTGCTTTTTAATATCCATTTGATTTTTTTAGTATTAATATTCTTTTATCTTCCTATTATTTTTGTTCTGTGGATTTTCCTAAAAGATTATTTTCCTTTTATTTTATGGTTTTCAGGATGAGTCTAAAGGTCAGCTTTAATTCAGTATTTCTATTGCATTTGTATTTATTTCTTCAAAATGTATGTCCTATAATGTTATATGCTATTTTTGATGTTAGTTTACTTCGGAACAGTTACAATCATCATTACAGAGTATGTTTTGTAATTAAAATTTCCGCAAGATTTTGCTTAAAGTTTGATTCATCCCTCACACCTTTTTTTTACATATAGCTCACATTTCCACTTGACGAGTTTTTTTATTCCGATTTTAATAGAATTTATATTGTTTTAATTCGCCATTGTCAATTCTAAAACTCACTTTTACATATTATTGCTCATTTTAATATAACGAAAACTGGTTGTTATGAATTAAAATACAAGATTTTATGTTACCTTGGTTCATGGAATGTGTTTGGTAGGAACTTATGTCTTATAAACACTTAATTAGCTTTAAATTGTGCTTATACCCATTTTCAGTATCTTACACAGTTGATAAGCAATTTTTTTATAACTTGAGTAATTTAATAATAAATTCAGTGCTTTCTACTTGCTGTACTTTATCATCAAAATATATTTTCTTACATTAAAAAAATATTTCGATATTGAATAACGTTAAGAATGTCTGTAGTAGCTGTGCATTAAAAGCTGCTAAACTGTAAGATTATGAACAATCAAGCATTCTTGAACATCTTATACTATAATTGCAACTTATATTCAGCAGTTATTGATGCTCTTGAACATACATCAGTTACAAAATATTAGATTTTAAATTTTCTCGAATTTTGATCTTCAATTTACGGAAGGAAAAAAAGATTTTTTTCATTGTTTTTACGAAAGAGAAAAAAACTCTTTCCATCTTTTTAAGTCATTTGAAAATTAGGCTTGGGATTTCTTTCGAAGATCCAAGAAGTTCGATTATTCTTCTCTTCAGTTATTAGCAATACATCCAACAGTCATAAAATTATAATATGTTAGAGGTAAGAGAACAATTAATTACAATTATGTATAGGTTAGAGAACAGGAAGATTAGTTTAATAGAGGTACGAAATTTGCACAAGCAAAGTATAAAAAAAGAAACAAGCATAAAAGAAGAAACAACTAAAGCTGATGTTACGATATCTTCAAGAAGAAAGTTTCACAAAGAAAATTTTAGATTACATGGTGGAAATGTTGTTATTTTCATTTCCTTATTGTGAATAAATATATTGAGAGAGGAGAGGAAATTATAAATTTAATATTTTAAATGCATTATTATTAACCATTTCCACTTTCTCTTGATTGAAAAGAAGTTAAGATTCGTTCTTCAAACTACTACCTCATAGTTTTCCTCTCATATTTTTCTAGAAACTGTAATAATTGAATCTTTCGAAATCAATTCCTTGGGATTTTATCTTAAAATAGATGACGGCATTCAAGAATAGCGGAAGTTTATTAATCTTCGATAAGATAATTATTTATCTATATATTTAAAATAATTTGCAAAAACCTTTAGATGGATCTCCAGCCCCAACTACTCAACGGATTTCGATAATTTTTATTTCCTATGAAAGCTTATGACGTCTAGATATGTCATCATGGGTTACCTGCCAACCCATTTTTTAACTAATTCGAAAAATCATTTCTTCACTCTACATTCTCTATGGAGGAAAAACCTTTAGACAGTTCGCCAGCAACAACCACCCGACGGATTTCGACAATTATTATTTCGTATGAAAGCTTATGCGGTCTAGATTTGTCATCAAGGGTCGTCTGCCACTCATAACCCTTAATTTTAGAGAGATATTGCAAAATAAACGGAATATATATTAACGGAAATAGATGAGATTTATCTGCAAAATAGTACCGTGTTCTTGAGCCTCAAAAACTAAACTGATTTCGTCTATTCATTACGTCAGTTCTTTCAAATAATTAACGAATCAGAATATTCCGCTTTATTTTCGCAAGTTTAAAATAGTATTTTTCATTTGTATTCAGTTCTGTTGCATTTCCTTCCGATTTAATTTAGCAGACGATTTTGTTTCCTTTCTAAATTTATTTTTATTAGATTGGCAACAAGAAAATTAGTTGTTCAAAACTTTTACGGAATGCAGCGTTGTTAAATGAGAAAATGGAGTTGTTTCTGGAATAAAAATTTTAATTTTGCGATGCATTTTTGTTTTTATCAATAATCCCAGCAGTTCCATCAAAATGGTGTTTCACAAATATTGTAAAATACCTATTGTAGGTGACGGAAGCTGTTTATTTAGGGCGATAGCATTCTGTAGTTCTGGATTTGAAGACTTTCATACCGAAATTCGTGAAAAAGTTGTGCAAAACATTACAACTAGGGGGCGTTTATTGAAAGATTTTACAATTTTAAAGGAATCTGTTGTCTACAAAGAATATGAAATCTATTATGGTTTTATGGTCTGTTCCAGTGATCTTCATGCAGTATTTAAAACTGAAAAAGTACTGGCTGACAGCCTCGAAGCAGCGAGGTGGCAGGGGCAGTGCTGAGCAAAGTGGGTGCTGGATGCGAACGCTAGTTACATTTAAGTCTCGTTTAGAAATTACACGAGATTACAGTGATATCAAAATACCCTGGTGTCGAATGTCAATGTTAAAAATACATTTTCTGAAATTGTTAATAATATATATAAATAAAATAGTTTCAATTATTATTTAGAGAATGGTAAATAGGCTTTACTGATGATCTATTGCTAGTTATACTTTTAAGAAGATATATTTTTTAAAAAAAGTGCAAGTGATTTGATGTTCTATATACAAATTTCGTCTAAAAAATTCTGTTTCTTACAAGAAAATAATGAGGCTGGTTGATGACAACTAGAATAAGTACTGATAATGATTTTAATGATTAGAATAATAGTTAATCGTCAAAATGTTCAGTTTGTGCGGATGTATTTTGATGGTAAGGAACGACTCTAATGATGGTTTACAGACGATGGAAAAAATTTCAAAGTGCTGTTGCGATTAGGAGGAAGGTCGGCCAAATGGCCCAGAAGCACAAATATTGTAGAGGATGGATGTGTTTCACCAAACGCTTGAAGAATTTCAAACTACAGCAACCATTAACAGAAAGGGAGGCCATGCTAGCCCAAGAAGAGCGACAATTGCAGAGGGTGAGCGTGTTGTATGAAATGTATAGACTTGTAGAGAGAGATAATGCCTGAAAAGCTCTCTTGGTGCCTCTTTCCTTCATGTGGAGCAGAAAGTTCCAGTCAAAGTTCATACAGTATTAAGACCATTGCGCTTAGTGACCAGATTTAAGTATTCACCTCTAGAATTTGCTGAGACAACTCACATCTGGTGGAGATAGGACATTCTCGGACACAACATATGGTTTTCATTGATGAGTCGAGATTCAATACACAGTTTGATACTTGAAAAGTTCGTTTCGAGAAAGTCAGCTATCGATCTTCCAAGCTAAGGGAAATCGGAATACGGTACTTTTCCGTTAGCTGGGCGCAAGCGAAAAATCGCCAAATAATGTAGAATTCCGCCAAATTTCTTACAACCATTCTCTTGGCGACTTGGCTCGCGTTTGGTTCACAATTGGCGACATTTGCGCCCGGCTAACGGAAAAGTAACCGGAATACTTGTGTTTTGACGCATCATGTTAAATGAACATAAACTACTGTCTGTCTTCGATGAGAGAGGTGTAGCTGCACTGTTCCATAGGGGGGCTAGATCCTCAAACCCTAATTGAGATATTTTTGGAGAGCTGGTGGCGACGACTTGCTTTTAAGTACCATGATTTACACAGGGATCAGACTGTAAGAGCTTTTTCTGGAAAATAAGAGTTTTCACAGAATGACGTGGGAAGCGAAATTGCCTAAATTAAGTACCATAAATGTAAGCTTACTCAAAGAAAAGCTATTGTACATCTTCATTCTCCAGGACAGAACAGGATTGGACAGGCCTTGGAGGAGAATCCCGGGCCTGCCCAATCACTGAAATTCTCTTTGTTTGAAGAATGAAATTCGTTGGCCAGTCTGACAAAGAAACTTTCATAAAAAAATCATTTGCCTAACCTAATTACCATATGCAAAATTATTCAAAGAGCTGTTGTTTGTCTTCAGTCTCTTCCCATTACTGTCCAAGTATTAAAATACTCGTTGTTTGAAGAAAGGAATTCGTTGATCAGATTGGACAAGAAATACTCATCAAGAAAGCCAGTCGGACAGTTTGGTCAACAACATAAGAAATTTTTCTACATTCTTTCATTAAATTAAGATCACACAATGAAAAGATTGATGCAGAATTTGTGTGCTTAAAATCATTTGAACTTAAAACCTCATCAAGAACTCAAATTTCTTTTTAAAATATTTAATTGCATATTTTAGTCATACCTCGGAAAGCTGAAAAGCCCTACGAAAATATTCAACAATGATTTTTTTAAATGCTTATAAGCATAAAGAGATTAAAATTAAAGCATTTTACTCAGAATATATATTTCTTTATTTAATTTATTTAATACGATTCATTTTATTTTCTTGATGTTGAAAAAAGCTTATAATAATTTTAATTTTTAGGATTTATAATTTAATCTGAATATTAGGCAAAACATTGCTATTTATTACGGGAAAAAAACTGCTTCTCCTAATCACCTGTTTTTTAAAGATAATCATGGATTAAAATGATGATGTTCCATTTTAATCTTCTAAGTGCCAGTCAGTATAAATCTTTTTTATTGTGAGCTTTTTCATGCTTTATTTTAACAATTACGATAATTCCGAAGAACATTTCTAAAGATTAACAAATTTATAAATCTCATTTTAAAAGTAGTTTTTCAATAGATTACAATAAACGCAAATGACGCTTTCTCTGTTTTTTTCCAAATGAGTTTTCGCCAAATCTTTCAAAGTAATTCTAACATATTATAATTTTTTTGGTGATTAAAATAACATATTTCTGCAAAACAAGTTTGGTATCTGTCTTTTTAAAATTTATATTTCATGCATGCACTTTATATATGTTTCTTAAAGATTAATAAAATGAAATTTACACGTTGAAATTGCATTTTTTTCTTAAATTAAAGATAGGAATAAAAAAACGATTTTCACAATTGTAAATTTCATGTTTAAAGAATCATCAAGAGCTAGTTCATTGATGTAATAATTTAAATCATTAATGAATAGCTTTTATATGGTATTTTTTATTTATAGTAATGTACAGAAAATAAAAAAATCAAAACATCTACGATTTTTCCTCAGGTAAACGAAGAAAAAAAGGTATCGTCAATTGCGAGCTACAAAGCGTGATATACACTGTAATGTAAAAATATATTATTTTTAAATCCTTTTCTTTGACGTCACTTGTTTCTTGTTTTTAAACATGGAATATCGTACTCGAATTTGCACTCACCACATGATGTGCTAGAGCCTCGCAATTTCATAGAACTATGCGTTTCCGATGAAAATACACTTTTAATATTTTCAGAATTCAATCATCTCTTAATTGACCCAATTCAATTTTGATTCCAAACTAGTGACCGTTAAGACAACCCCGTAGTGAATTGAAGAAAAAAAAAGAGTTTCAAGATTCTGAAACATTTATGATAATGAATTATAAATTAAAAATAGTAAAATAAATAATAATAAAAATAATTAAAACAAATAATAAATAATTAAAACAAAAATATACCGTATTTTTGCTCACTAATTAAATTAAATGTGTTTGCAAAACATTTTTATTCATTTTATTTTACACAAAGACATTTTACTTTGCTTCATAAATGGATTTATTTTTCTCTTAATTGTTATTTCACTCTTACATTATTCTTTTTTTCAAAAATAAAGAACTTAGAAAGTATAATTCCATTTTAATTTAAGCATATAATTACGTACAAAATGCGTTTCATAATTTTCAAAGAAAACGCGCTGCCATTGCGAGTTTCTGAAAAATTTTCTTATCTTAAGAATAAAAAAATTAACAAGATGAATATATTTCTTTTAAAAAATTGTCTAGTAATCTCATTGAATTATTTCCTTTCCATCTAATCTTAATTTTTGAGAGAAATATATTTCATTCATTTCTGTTCATCATATCATTTTCTGTTAAAGAAAATACTTACTACATGAGCATGCGGACTTGAATTTGCTAACCCCCTTTTTCTGGAACAAAATGAGTGAAACGAAAATATTTTGTTGCTAAATG
>BGPR01029875.1:0-19007 GCA_013235015.1 Araneus ventricosus
CTTAATTGTTGCCATTACCAAAACCATATCTCCTGGCTTAAACTTTCTCTCTACAGTTCCCCTGTCATACCATTTTTTTCGCTTGTCTCGCGCCTTTTCCATGTTCTCGATTGCTAGATCCTGACATTTCTTTAACCGATTTATTAAGGTAAAAACATACTCTGTCACTGGGTTTTCTTCCTCTCCCAACTCCGCCCATTTTTCGAACAGTAGGGTCTCTGGAGTTCTTAGGTTTCTACCATGCACTAACTCCGCCGGACTAAATCCAGTCGATTCGTGAGTTACGGTTCTCAACGTTAAAAGTGCAAATGGCAAAGTTCTTTCTCAATTTTCTCCGCTTTGATAGCATAACACCCTTAAAAGACATTTAATAGTTCTGTGGAACCGTTCCACGGCATTTGATTGGGGTCGATGAACGGACGAATGTACCGCCTTAATCCCGAATTTCTCTAGAAAGGTTTCGGTCAACTCGCTCGTGAAATTTGTCCCGAGATCCATCTGTAATTCTCTGGGAAAACCTAGTCTACTGAACACTTGAATTAGTGCGTCAATAACGGACGTAGATTTCACATCCGCCAATGGTATAGCATCTGGATACTTGGATGATAAACACATCGCTGTTAACAGATATTTGTTCCTATTATCGGACTCTGGCAAAGGTCCTACTATATCCACGTTTAATCTAGCAAACACCTCCGAAATTATCGGTACTAACTTTAACGGCGCTTTTTTCATTTCACCCGATTTACCCACCTTTTGACACGGATGGCACGTTTTTACAAATTCTTCTGTGTCTCTTATAATATTTGGCCAAAAATAATAACGAAGTATCTTATCCTTCGTCTTCGTAGTTCCCAAGTGCGCTGCGATGCCCTCATGACACAATTTTAAAATCTCTAAACGCAATTCTACAGGAATGACCAATTGCTTTCTAACAACACCTCTGTGGTCCTTGACCTTCCGAAATAACACTTCCCTCTCTATTTCGAATTCTTCATTGTTATCTTTCTCCCCCTTCTTCCAACACTCTGCTAAAGACGGGTCTTTTTTCTGCGTGTCCTTGAACAGCTCCCGACTCACTTTTATCAAACCTACGGGGTTTTCTGCGTCTGCTTGGGGTAATTCATACGCGTCTATTGTTGTGATTTCGGCACTAGGTTCTTCCTTACCCCCCGGTGTTTCTGTTTCCCTTCGTTTCTCTTGCAGTTTTGCGGTTTGAGCGCGCGTTACCACTGCGTTTATCTGCTGGGGCTCTATCTCTTTCTGATTGATGATTAACTGGGTTTGGTTCCCTAAAGCCCCGGACCCACGATCAGATAAACCACAGATTTCGTCTGCGGTGCGCGTTGTTTCCAATCGTGGGAACAGGCATATCCGTTGTCGCTCGGAGGCTTGTAAGGGCATCTGTGTTTTCCCGCGTTGAGTCGGTAAAAAGCTGAAACATCAAAGGCGCTACGCGATCCGTTCTGGCCTGTTGTGCTCTGTCTGTGCTCTGTTCTACTCTCTTCTCGCGTCGTATTTTTTTAAGGACGATGGAGTGGAATAATGAATTAATCATGGAGTTTTTGGATCTTTACGAGTTAGAACCTGTGATATGGAACCCGCAAAACGAAAATCATAAAGATAGAAACCATGTTTATGATGCGTGGAAAAGGATACAAAGTAGCTTGAGTATAGACTTTTCTTTGAAAGTGCTTAAGAAGAAGAAAGAAAATCTGATGGCTACTTACAGAAAGCTGGCCATGAAAGTCAGAAACAGTACAAGAACCGGAGCTGGAGTGTACCAAGTATACAAGCCAGAATGGTTTGCATACGAAAGGATGGCCTCATTTTTGCATTCTATATATACACCAAGGAGGACTAAAACTACTGAGGTAATAAGTACTGAAGTACTTCTTAAATACTTGAAATAGTTCATATTTTATGATGTGGAAAAATTAAACATAAATTTTTATAGATATTATTTAACATTTTAATTAAATTATTTTTTATATTATGTATTTTATTTTTCTTATTCTTCTGTATAATATTCATGGTTTTTTAAACTGAAATTGAGATAGAAATATTTACTGTATAAATTAAACTCGGATAGTGGAAAAATAAATAGCAAGCAAATTAATTCATTTTATCAGATGTACTTCCTAATATTTTTAATATCTCAGTGAGCTTTCATTAAAGATTCTAAAAAAAAGTTGTGGCATAAAATTAGAAAGTAAAAATTCATGATGATTCTTTAAAGTACCAACATAATCTTCATTGATTAGCTTTCAACAAAGTAAGATATATTAGTGTAAATAATGAAGAAAAGAAAATATTTCTGAGTTTTCATATTCTCATATAAATGTTCATTATTTTCATTTTTTTGTGCTATGATATTTTCGGAAGTTGTCATGTAAAAAAGCCAATATTACGCTTACATTTTAATTGAAAATCCAATTAAAAATAAAAAAACAGCATAATGCAAATAGCTTGTAACAAATAATAGCTCATTAAGGCTCCAATTTAAAATAAATAAGAGTCAGTGTGCAAGTAAACATAAATTTCACGTTCATGATTCACTTAAAGTTTGCAAATTTTAATTAGAAACCAGTTACGCATTTTCATTAACGATATTTACATAGTTTCCACATAATAAAAATAATCATAACAATATATTCATAGCAATCATTAACAATATTCGTCTTGCCAAGATAATTTGCCACTTGAATTGAAATATTCGGCAAAGGAGTCGCGAGTAGCCTTAGCTACTTCTCCTGGCTTTCTGGCCGCTTTTTTTATTGGCATGAAGGAGTTCATTCCACTTTCATCCTTTCTCCATAATCCAGGGATGACTTTGCCATTTACCTCAGTATCAAAAGTACCTGGAGGAGTATATGATGATGCCGATGATGGGCTTCTCCTCATGAAATTGTGCAAAAGAACGCACGCTAACGTGACGTTACTTACTTTTTCCGGTTGTAACAGCATTGCTTTCCTAAATACTCGGAAAACAGATGCCATTATACCGAAAACGTTCTCCACAACACGGCGTGCACGAGATAACCTGTAGTTAAAAATTCGTTTTTTGCATCCTTTTTCTAGCAAACCAGGATATGGCTTCATCATATGGCGACTTAGAGCAAACGCCGAGTCACCAAGGAACACATATGGTAACACTTTATCAAATGCAGGCAGCTTCCCATCAGATGGAAGTTGCAGTTCACCCTTTTTCAGCTTAGAGAACAGAGATGAATTGTTAAAAACTCCCCCATCACTTATTCTACCTTGGCATCCAATGTCCACAAATGTAAAGCAATAACGGGCATCCACTAGAGCCAGAAGTACCACACTAAATGTCCCTTTATAATTGAAAAATTCCGTGGCTGTGTTATTTGGACACTGTAATACCACGTGTTTCCCGTCAATTGCACCCAAACAGTTCGGAAAGTTCCACTGATTTTGGAAACGTTGTGCTATTGTCAGCCATTCATCTTCATTTTTCGGCAACTGTAAAAAAAATAGGATTGCTGTTATAAATGTATTTCTAATTCGAATGTAATGTTGTAAATGTAAATGACAACAGGATATCAAAAATATTTGAAATTATTATTTTTTTCAGAAACTGGAAAATGAACCTGATAGTATAGAATGTGATCAATTAGATAATGATGTTGAAACACCCGACGTCGTTGATCAGGTAGAATCTCCTGGCATAAATTCTATATCTCAAGTGGAAGAGAGCTATGAAACTGCAGTGAATGAAGGTGGGCCCCCAGCAAGTAAAAAAAGGAAAGCAGCACTTGTAGAAAATCGAATGAATGAAGCTTACCTTCTTCTGAAACAAGTTGCTTCTAAACCAAAGGTCGCAAAAGATGAAAGCCAATTATTTTGTGACTTACTGTGCCTGAAATTAAGGGCATTAGATGAGGGCACAAGAGAAAGAGCCATGCATGAAATGAATAATTTGATGTTTCGTTTCAAACATCAAGCATCAAACATTCCTAGCACGCCCATTCCTTATCAACAACCTGGATATTTTCCAGCTTTTTCTCCGCAATGGCATGGTATGAATAATCACCAGTTACCTAATTATGGGTTTCATGAAAATTCTTTTTCACACCTGTCACCTGCTCATACTCTAACTTCAAGTGCTCCACAGCATAATGTGAACAATGATCAAAGAGAAGGGCACGATCACATTTTTGTTGACTAGCCAAAATTTAAAAACTGTATATTACTGTTTGTATTCGCTATTTGTAAATCGCCTTGGAAAATCAAAATTTAATTATTATTGAATTAAATTCAGAACCCATTCAATAAAAGAAGCTAAAAATAACTTTTTCTTTGCAGAATTGCTTTCTGTATTACTACTGAACACATCACGATTATTTTCTAATAACATTAGTGAGGCATAAAGCACTAAATGGAATTATGTTCATGCTAAATACTGAAGTAAAATGAAGTGGGAATGCAAAAACGAATTTGATATTTAATATTATATTTTGAAATCAACATACTATCTATGCCTCTTTTCATTGAAGAAACAGTCAATCTCTTGAAGAACCAAATTGTTATAAACCGTTTTTATAACAATTTAACTCGCAATTTTATAAGTTTTAAAAATTTCTTGAGGCAAGGCCAAGCCATTTTTATCAGCGTATTTTTTAATTGAAGATTAATACTAAATCAAACCCATATTGAGACCTTTTCAGATTATTTTGCTATATAACAAAGAACCAGTTAGCCATTTTTTTAATAATCCATGATAAGTTAAAAATATCTTTCTCATACACTAAGGTAATCTCCAAACTTAAAAAATCTGGGAGAAAAAATTTGAACAGAATATGAACCTGATTTTAATAAAAACGAGCAAATTGTCAAATGCAAGCACATAAAATAATAATAAATAGCAAATTATTTTTTAAGTTTGATGAAATGCTGCATGTTTATTGAATACCTTGTAAAGCGACAAAGTTTCAATTTATACAAATTTTATACTCATTGCCTCGACAGAAGGCGATTACGACTTCTTATAAATTAAATGCCAAGCTCAAATGTTATTTAGTTCTTCATGTTTCATGTATAGAAGAGTAATAATACTAAATAAACCATCGCAGAAATTCAGGGAATTGAACTTAACAATAATTTCTGACTCTTTTTTTCAAGACAGATAATTAACATTTTTATTTTAGTTTAAAAAATGAAAACGCAAGAAATCGAGAAATACAGAAATTCATTTTAAGAATATATTTTTTAAGATACTAAATATTTAAGTTGTTATTTTTACGTGAATATTGTGTTGGCAACGCTTCAGATGCGTTGTTATAACAAAAATTACATTTCTTGTACGTATATCCTATTGTTATTGAATTAAATATAAGGAAATAAATTGAGTCACTATCTTTGCAAATATAACAAATGAGAATAGAACACTGACTAACACATTTACTCTTTCTGTTGAATGTAAATTTAAAGAATCAAATTAAATTCAAATAAAATTTTCAAATTAAACGAAAAGACCTGCGTTGTATTTAATGAAGCTAAAAATGTAACAATGAACTTTAGTACCCAAAAATATTTCGAATTTTTATGATATTTTGTTTCCTTTTTGGAGCTCACTGAACCCTTAAATTTCTATGAAATGCTTACTATTAACTATTATTCAAAATTGAAATGATACCGTTAGGGGCCCTTTTCATCTCGAGGGCCCAGGCTCTCGCTTATTGCGCCTAGCCTTTAATACGCCCCTGTATTTGAAAACACCATAATATACATTTTCTGAATTTCAGTTTATTAAATATTAATAATAAAGTGCTATTTTTGTAAGTACTAAGTATGTACCGGTTACCTTTATTTCTTCTTTCAACTCTTGTATTATTGCCAAACATACTTCATCGACGCATCTTGACACTGTTTGTTTTGAAAACTTAAACAGAAAAGATAAACTTGCATAACTGTCTCCAGTAGCGAAAAACCGTAATGCAACAGCGAGTCTCTCTTGCATGGGAATGCTTTCCCTCATGTTGGTATCTCGCCTGGCTATTAATGGCCCGATCCTACACAATAAATGTTCAAAATCAGTCGCTGACATACGACAGAAGTTTTCAAATTTTCCTGACGGCTCTTTCCTTAAGTCAGTCAGCATATCACTAGCATTGTATCTATAAACAAATACATGGAATTTAGTTTGACTGTAGTTCATTTAAATGTTTAATTAAAATTTAATATTTATTTTATTAATTTCTTTAATAATTACCTTTTCCGACTCTTATTCAACGATGCCATCCAAAAGCGCCTTTTGCGTTTCACAGGTTTTTTCAATAACTCTCCACTCAACAGCACAAAAGTCGCTGCGGCAAAGGCTACTTCCTCGTCAGTGTCCAATTCATAAATTTCGCTCATTTTTTATTGAAAATTATATTTAAAAAAATCAATAGATGAAACTGAAGAAGCGAAACAGAGAGAAGAGAAACTCTCACGAAAACCAATGCTGACTTGTTGAGAGATTTGACGAAAAGCGGTCGACTGGTCAGACGGCGCCGACTAAAGTTACGCGTCGTGGGAATGGCACATCTGTTTTATTTCAGACTAACCACAAATCCCTTACGACGCGAGTAGCTCGGGGGTTATCGGATCGTGGGTCCGAGGCTTAACAGGTAATGATCCATGTTGACGGATTTTTCCAATACCGCCGCTTTTGTATTGACGACCCCCATCTCAGGCAATTCCAATCTAATATTAGCCAAGGGTAAACACGCCAAATCGTTGGATAACGGGCTTTTTACCCAGACAAATTCTCCGGTAAATGAATTTGGATCGACTACTTTACTTGGGGCCAAGTCGATACTTGCTCCCGTGTCTCTTAATATTGCCATTCCCTTCTCATTAACTCGTCCTTTCATAACATATGGTTCAAATGACGGACCCAAATCACCTTGCGTAACAATATGACTAATTTTTGCGTCAAATTTCCGTTTTAACTTCGGACATCCGGGCCTTAAGTGCTCCGTGCTACCACATTCGTAACATTTTAAGGTTCTAGGCTTTTCATAGGCCTTTTCTCGATCTCTTTGGTCTCGTGAATTCTGATCACGCCAATTAAATGATTTCTCTCCCGAATTCTTCCTATCCCTATTTTTTTCGAAGACCCTCGGTTTATCTGTCTTTTTCTCCTCCGCGTTTTTTACTACCCACGGTTTTTTGTTAATTCGGCGCACCGATTCGTAATCATCGAATTTCTCTGCCAAAATTTCGGGATCACAAAATTTGCTCCACGAATCTAAGAATTTTTCTTTCATCTCTGGGGAAGCGCGTTTTTTCAATTGATCCGTTATCATCAGATCCTTAAGTCCCTCGAAGGCTTTAACTTCCAGAGTTCCTAACCATCCGTCTAAATAAGTCCTTAGATCAAATATTAAATCTTTCCACAACGTCCCTTGTGGTCGTTGGAAATTCATGAATTTAGTACGGAGTGTTTCCGCGTTCAATTTAAACCGCTCTAACAGTTTAGCCTTAACAAAATCATAGTCGGTTATTTTATCTCCGGGCAACTTAATTATCTGCTCCGCTAATTTTACTGGTAATAAGCCTAACAGGTGGTTCACCCACTCGGTTTCTTCAATTTCTGCCATCTTGGCCTGTCTTTCAAATAAATTTAGATATAAGGTCATATCCGAATTCTCCATATCAAATTTGTGCATTACACTTTTTAATGAGGTCGCAACTTTCTTTTCTCTAAAGCTAGAATTTAAACTGCTCATTCCACTTTGCGGTTGCAATTTTAATTTTTCAAGCTCATATTGCCTGTCGCGTTCTAACTCGTTTTTCCTCTCTGTCTCTACTCTATCGTTACTTAACACTTTAATTTGCGCGAGCGCGAAATCATTATCAAAATCGGGCGATTCTTTAATTTTCTTAATGATGGTTCTTGTCCCATCGGTACTCGCAATATCAACCTCACATTCTCTTGCCAAAAGAATTAAATCCGCTCTAGAATAGTTTACTAACTCAGCCATCTTAACTTGTGCCTAATTCCTCGAACTCAATATCAATTACAATTTTCCCACTACGATACACAATGGACAATAAATACAATCCTCCAAAATACACAATGCACAATAAATACAATCCCTCAAAATACACAATTCAAATTTAAATACACCAAGTATTTACTTCGATTTCTACCACTTTAACTTTAGGAAAGTAATTTCACTAATAACTTTACAACAATGCTAACAAGCCTAGGGAAAAAATATGCCACTCGTTCACTTTTCAAATTTCTCCTTTTAACTTTACACATAAGAAAATTTAACTCTAAGCCTTACAGATTACTTTTTCTCAAAAGTTCTAATTGCAGGTTTTGTTAAAGTTTTCCAACACAAACTTAAATTCAATTAAATTCTCTTAAAGGAGTTATAAATTTTTATAAACATTTTATAGCCTCAATTATCGAAAAGATTGAAATCGAGCTCACCCATTTGACGCTGTCGCCAGTTCAGCAGGGGACACTTCCGGCTCGATGTGGGCGTAGTTTTCTCGCAAGGGCTAACTTCCAGGGCTTGTTGTGGCTTTTCCGTCGCGCAGAAGATCACTACCTTCAGTAGCATCCGGCTTGAAGTCGGCTAGTTGTTTCCACTCGGTCGGGGACTCACTAGATCAGGCTGCTCATCACTCTTGGCTCAGCAGCATATGCGTCTTCTTCTCACAACAGGATCCGAAGTAGCATCAAGATTTCTTCAGCAGGGCATTTACGTCTCCCATCCACTACCAGCTGCCACCACTCTTTTAGATAACTAGTATTTATTTAGCTGTGACGTCGTGAGACCACGGGTAGCGTGAGTCAACAGCTAGACTAGAATCAATTCTAATACTTTTATTTTAAAGTTACTCGAGGTATCTTGATTATTATAGATTACAGAATAAATAATAAGTTATATACAGAATATTACAGACGTGAGTAAATTTGTAGGATGGTGTTTGAGACCGCCTCTGCAGGTTGAATTACCAGTCACTTAGAGCAACGGCTCTACTGAAATTTTTTTGAATGTTCAATAATTGAAAGTTCATGAGCATCCGCTCATATCGAATAAACTCGAACAGTTCAGTTCCGAGAGCTATGCTCTCCTCAAACAGTTAAAGCGAAGCGTACAGCTTCTGAACTCTGCTTCACAACTGGCCGCAAGGGACTCAGTTCTTCTCCAACCGACCCGAAGATCCAGCACTCCAAACGCGAATGCTAAGATCGGAAACCGATCAAAAAATGATCACCGATCACAATCCACTCTCCTCTCCTTCTCCCTCGTTGCTGCTTAAATCTTCATTTTTCTAGGGACGAGGTCCGCCCAACAAGTGAAGTTTTCCGCCCCAATTCGTGAGGTCCACCAATGAGGTCTTCCTTTCACCAGGCGGTTGGTTTATGTCCAGTGACAGTCTTGGCTATTAGCGGTCTCTTTTATGGACCGTCGTGTCTCAGTTCAACTGAGAACGGACATCCATCACTCCTTCTTAATTGGGAGTTTCCGAAAAGGCTTTGTGTGCCAAGTGTCACTAGATATGGAGTGAAAAGAAGCTCTTTGTACGAATTCTCTTGTGGAGTTTTGCCGACAGGCCCAGGTGTCTAATTTGGCGGGGCCGATTTTAGCCGCTGTTCTGAAATCTTCACAAGCCCTATTGGTAATCACGTCGCTTCCTCGTGGGACGACCTTTGGAAATCGTATGACGCTTCGATTTGATTATTTTCGTAGAATATATTGTTCTTCTTCCGATTTTGTTCGCATTATAATATTCGGAGAACCGAGTAAGTCTATTCAGATTTTCCAATATCTTGTGTAGTGCAACATTTTTTAAATCCTTTCTTTTCATTTGGTGCCATTATGTTCTATTCTAATTTTCTCAAAACCGGCAATTCTTCAATGCGCTAGTGACGTTGCTAGGCTCCCAGTTCCATTGCTGTAATTTTTATCATTTAATTCATTCAATATTCTATTTGTTTATTTACTTTTGAACTAATTTTAAAGAGTAGACTAATTTAATTTATTAACAAGAATTTTATTAATAAAGACCGCGTTTTATAAATGTCATATTATTTTATTTTTAATATTAGTTTCTTTAATATTTTTTAATAATTAAGATTCTTTCAACTTAGTACTTTTAACCTAATATCTGAATTTCGCGTACATCAAACTTATCGAAAGAATTTAAATACTCTTTTCATGTGGGCTCAAGTTTCCCTACCACTAGGGTCAAGTATCCCTAAGGTTAAGGATACTTGACCCTAGGTGAATTTCGTGAAATTTTATTTATTATGTGATTAAATGACATATCAATTTAATAAGCACATTTGTCATTTTTAAAAACGTAATCCTCTTATAATGCTAACTATCAAAATTTTCGAGAAATATAAGATAAATTAAAACTAAGGTCAAGTATCCTTAATTTCCCCCGAATTACATGTTTACGTAACATTACAAAATCGATGTCTGTGTAGTAACAATCTCTAATCATACTTTTAATTTTTAACATATTTAAAATTATCATAGATTAAATTTTTTGGTTCAAAAATAAAATAAAATCAACAAGGTAAATTTTTAGGCGCCCTTAGATCATTGGAGGCCCTCGGCTACTGCGCAATTAGTCCGTTAGATAAGCAATCGTTAGTCAACGCGAGGACGAGGTGATTTTTAATCTGTCACTACGAAGTGGAATGGAATCTTCCTTTATATAGGGGCACCAGAGGAAGCCTATTCTTAAATCAGCGATTATATGGTGAAGATATGTATGGGCAGTGGTAAGCTTCGATCGCGAGTCGTAGTCTCTATGGCGCAATTGGCTAACGCGTTCGGCTGTTAACCGAAAGGTTGGTGGTTCGAGCCCACCTAGGGACGGTTCATTTTATTGCGACATCATAGCAAAGTGTGCAGTTTGATGGCAAGCGCGTGACTGTAACGCCACGTGCATCAATTGATTCCATTGATCTCGTCTGACTATATGTCTCCAATCTCTTTATTTTCGGCATAATTATTAAAATATGTTCTATGCATTAGAGAAGTGTGCTCATTCTACATCAGAATTAGATTATCAATATCTTTCATAATATCATTCTTGAGGAAGAATGACTTATTCTGAGCTTAAAAACAATCAACTAGAAAAAGTAGCATAAACAAATTTAAAAACATTTTAACTTAAACTTTAAACAGAACAACAAAATTTAAACACTAAAATTTAAATAATAAAATTTAGACAATGTTTAAGTAGCGCGCAATTGCAGCTGCATACAAAAAACAAAAAACACATGGATATCAAAATCATTCAAAGAAAGCAAAAAACTAGGAAAAATACTCCGAGAGAATCGAATCAAACAAGCAAGGAATCCATCCTAGTCCACTTTGTCAAGGGCTAAGGACTAAATTCGAAATGGATTCAAAATATTTGGGAAATTTTTCTCTAAGAAGCTTGCATTACGCCGAAAATAGCTTCTCTTAGCCCGAATTTTCCCAATAAAAGATCAGCACCATCTAATAAGCATTATTTTAAAAGAAAAAGGAAAACCAAACACAAACATAAAAACGCTAATAAGATTGAAATAATAATCGGATAAATCGGGCTGAATAAGAACCTTGAAAAAAAAAAACTTACCCCACGCTTAGAACCATGGCGCCATCTGTGTTCGAAAAAGAAAAATAAAACAGGAGGAAAAACGGGAAGGGTAGGGAATCCAATCATTTAGAGAAATTAATAAAAAAAATGTTATTCTGACGTATTAAGGTTGCTAAAATGCCTTAGAACTCTTAACTCAGTGGTGCGCAAACTATTTTCATTTTCTACCCCCTCACTTTGTGTAACATTTTTTTTTTTTTGCCACTCCTCGCGACTCCGTTTTTTGAAAAAAAGACATATGTTTTTGATTGTCAACTCTCGGTCTTCTTTATTGTCAATTCTCACGACTCCAAGAGGGGTCATGACCCACGGTTTGCGCACCACTGTCTTAACTGAACAGTGTCGTGGTCAAAACCATAAAGATAAACTTTCTGATATCTAAGGTACTATTCTTCCTGTTGCCTGAAAAACGAATACGAATTTTGAAAGTGCAGGGCGTCCGAGAATTGTTGGACACATTTCAAAAATTAATTTAAAAAAAGTAATAATGTTTCAACTACGGATGTATTTTTTAAATGAGAATACATTTTAAAAAGATTATTATTTCAAATAAGTAACACGCCGTTTCGGTGATCCAGGGGGTCGTAAATTACTGGAAACAACAAATCGCTTTAGAACCATTATCTGCGAAAATATTAAAACTGGAAGAAAAATAAAAGCATGTATTTGTAGGGAATTTTACGCTCTTTAATTTGTTAATTTACATTTAATGTAAAAACTGCCATCTCTTAACTATAGTAGAGAAGGGGTCAACTAATTAGATAGTTCACTGTCAGTCACCGGTGACAGATTTCCATACGCAATGGCTACCGGTCAGCAGAAGCCGATGCGCGTTTTCTGGTTTCGTTTTGTAGTTTTCCTTGAATAACTCGAAAACTTTTCAGTTTTCACACTACATGTGAAATAACAAATTAAAGAGCGTAAAATTCCCTACAAATGCATGTTTTATTTTTCTTCCAGTTTTAATATTTTCGCAGATAATGTCTCTAAAGCGATTTTTTATTTCCGGTGATTTACGACCTCCTGGACCACATAAACGGCTTGTTACTTATCTGAAAAAAAAAACTTTTAAAATGTGCTCTCATTTTAAAAAAAATCGTAGTTGAAACATTATTAGTTTATTTATTATTATTATTATTAATCTTTGAAATGGGCCAAAACAATTCGCTGTCACCCTGTAATTGAGGGGATAAAACCGGTGCTAAAGGTGAGTTTTGATCATTGCGCATTATGTAGCACGTTTTAAGATAAGATAATAAAGAAATTACATGCAGATACTGGTCCAGGTTACTACGCCAGCCACCGTCTTTTCTCTATTTAATATTTTTTACAGCCAATAGAGAATTTAAGTAAATGCCCTGCACATTCTTACGTAGATATATTTGGCTGGTATATCTACGTATAATTTTAGCTAACTACTCATATAACCATTTTACATACTTTATACATTTAAAGGATAAAGAAGATAATTTAAAGGATAAAACCGATGCTTAATGGTTAATTTTCTTATGATCATCGTGCAAAATGTTACCACATTTAAATATGAGATAATGAAGCAATTAGGCTATAGTTGCTGGTCCAGATTATAATATGCTATCTAAGATTATTAATTAGAGACATTCGGGGGAATGTTTAAAAGTCCTGTACATTCTTATGCTTAGTGCAATTGTATCACCTATTTTTATAGCGATCTTAAATATTTTTTGCAATTTCATATCGTCGGAGTTCAAACAATAGTCATTAAATCCAAAACTATAATTTTGGGATATATTCAATTTAAACTTTTGAGCTGTTATGAAAATTAACAAAAATTCCTTAACAGAATTCAAACTACTAAAGTAGGTTTATTGATATTTTGATAACCGGTTTATATGACACAATAATTAACTGGAAGTTCAAATCGACTTTTCAGGTATGAATTTATGAGAAAAAATAATAGAAAGTAAAAAAAAAAAAAAAAAGACTACGGATGACATGTTATGAATTACCCTAAAATGAATTTAAAAAAAACTATGAAGACTCCGTTTGTCTTATGTATGGAATACTCATTACAAAAGAATTCCTTGCCTGAATGATGCTTTTGGTTGCAAAATCGAAAAGTTTTCAGTTTTGACAACCTGAAGTTAAAAGCTCGCATTTGAAAGTTTACTCTCTTCTTCAGGAATGTAATTAAAGTTTACTATACATAAAATGATCAGTCATTTAATCTTATATAAGGTTTCACGTTTTCGTCTATTCTTTTCAACTCATTTACAAGAGCCGAACAACTTTTGAAAAGCGTAAATTTACATCTCCTGAACTGAATATGTCATTCATTTGCCCAAAAGTGATCACAGCGTCTTTTAAAATGATGAAACTCAAAACTCCATTTCATCTTCTTCATTGAAAATCATAAAAATGACAGATCAACTTCCTTGTCCGCAGATGAAAAGGAGCCTGTCAAAATGAAAACATCTTAACTCATTTTATCAACGTTTCATTCTCACTCTATCATTATATGTGATGTTTATTATGTCGCACTCCGGCACTCGAACAGCGTCATTAACCTCGCGGCTTTCCGAGTCCAATAAATAAAGACACAGAGTCAACCGAAAGCCGACCACTTCCTCATCAAACGATCTGGTCGTGTGTGGTCCAGTCGGAGTGACACGGAGGGAACCGGCTCTCCCCCTTTGTGACCCCCGGCCGATGAATGTCCCCCTCACGAAAACTCTTTTGTCCCCCCCCCCCCGGCCCCCCCCCTGGGGGGGGGGGGAAGATGATGAGTAATGACCCCACAACAGAATGAAAAGTGGTTGAAGTCAACTGAAAAGAACAATTGTGGTCTGGAATAAGGGAGTGCCTGAGATTTACTGTTGGTATAGTGCAGACGAGTTGGCTACGATGTTTTAAAATTTGTCACGCATTATTCGATTTTTTTTTTCTTTTTGCTGTACTCGGCATATTTTTTTAATTAGATATACAGTAGAGTCTCCCTACAACGAAGTCTCCCTATAGCGAATTTCTCCCTATAACGAAATTTTCAACCGGAATGTTAAATAACATTCAAAATATTCTCCATATAACGAAGTGGTTGCCTCCCTGTAACGAATTTTTTCAGACCTTTATCTTTTCGATTTTTGTCATTTTTGAAGAAAGTTTCTAATTTCTGTGCAAACAAATCGCTCACACGTGCAACCACTCGCATTGTTCATTCCAGCGATAACACATAACAATAGAATGCTATGTGAAGGGTAATTGGTGAATTCTCTTCACTTTTGAGCATTTTATTTATGTAATAAAAATTAGTATAATTTTAACAAATTTATAATAAATATTACTTCATTTTTAATTGAAAGTCATAATTAAATATTTTTGAACTTATCGCACATACTAAAAGGTTTGTAACATTTACTTAAATAACTGCAAAAATCTCTAATCTCCGTATAACGAAATTTTCTCTATAGCGAATTTTTCAACTGGAACCAAGCGATTTCGTTATAGGGAGACTCCACTGTATAAGATGCTTCTACAGAAATGTAAAAAAAAAAATATATATTCGTAGTTCTGTAAAATAACATAACTCTCTTCTTCATAACCACGAACAACTTGCTAAACCTGCGGGACTGGTCTCCCCTAAACTTTCTCGTGTACTTACCAAAAAAGGTGTCATTTTCCCTCCCCCCGCGTGAAAAGAAATTGCGAATCTTCTCTAATCCAGAATCCCACGACCATCCAAAAGTTTCTTTTGCGCACGTGTAAGTCGAGGTTACGAGTTGCGCCAATACGCAATTTGGCCTTGTCAGATAAAGAAAATCTAATATGCAATTTGAACGCCTTTTTTTCAACCGAATGAAATGAAAATTGGACACAGATCTACCATTAGGGTTAGGCGATCACATACCAAATTTCATTTATCTAAGTAGTTGTATTTAGGAGTTATGGCGTTCAGAAGTATGCGATTATACAGAGAGACAGTCAAACCTTTGACGGATTTGGTCCAAATTAAAAATTTGATGATAAAACTGTGTACCAAATTTTATCCATCCAGCTATTCAAGTTTTTGAGTTAAAGTGTTCACATGAATGCCGACAGACAGACTTCCCGTAGAATGTTCACGAAATTATTATATACATTTGTACAATTACATTTTTAAAATGATTTAATGACATTAACTTTCTGAAATATAAATCCGTAATATATTACGTGATAACTTACAATTATTATCAACAATGTAATAGAAAAAAAAGAGAATCGATCTACACAATTTTCTGTATTTGCTTTGAGTGAGAAACGTTTGGCGCACACGAAGTACGAAAAAAAAAATCTACTTCTGGTTATTGGCGAATTAGAAACACGAGCTACGTCATTCATCGGTGCAGTGTTGGAAGTATTTACAACCCTATGTAACGTGAGGTTGCTACCTTCCAAACTTTATCGCCCAAATATAGGGCTAAAATTTTAATATAATTTTGCTAGGTTTTAAATAGGTATAGATTGCAAATTTTTTTGTATCATATTGTATTGCCCCCAGAAACCCACCACTGTACTAAATATCAAAGTTGTAGCTCGATTGGAAGTGGGTAAGAAATCGATCTCAAGATTTTAGGGCAAGACATCCAAGTTGAATAAAAGCTTATAAAAAAGAAACACTGCCCACGGATGGATTCGAACCAGCAACTGCGTAATCACGCAATTTCATAGGCAAAATCTATGTCTGCTAGTTGCAATCCTTAATTACATTTTTACTTGTAACGTATCAAAAATTATAATTAAACTAGCAGTACGCGCACGGCGATGCCCGTGGAATCAGGACTTCAACAAAATAAAAAAAAATCGCCCACAATGACACGAAAAAGTTTTCAAAACAAAATCAAAACAAAAGATACACATTATAGATTTTCCCGCTTATTTTTTCCGCGATAATAACATGTAGAAAAACAGTACAGAGTACATTAATCCAAAACAATATAAAAAAATTGTTGCCCGTGGAATCAGGACTTCAACAAAATGAAAAAAATTCCTTAGAACATGACAAAAAGCTCCGAAGGTTATGACGTCACCTGACCCTTCATCCAATCAAATTGAAAGTTGCGTTCCGGAAGGCTATCGCTGAAGAAATTTCGCTCGACAAAAATAACTTTCATCTGCCCAGGAATAATTTAATTTAAAAAAAACGGGAAAAGATATTTTAACCGTTCTTGTTTTAAATCAGAGAGAACCGTTCTAGTTATAAGCTGAAAAAAATTGAAAATAATAGTGTTATTAGAAAGTCGGATGCAACAAATTTAAAAACAAAACTAAAATTTAGGTGGTGAAACTGACAATTTTTTAAAAAATTCTCAAAATTCAGTAAATTACGTTAGAAATTCAAAACTAACGTCATTAGAACGGAAATCGCGTGCTCTTTCCGATGGTCTATCTATTTTTGTCGTACAATTATTCGAAACCATTCTATTGACAAATTAGTGCGAAAAATCAACCAAAACAACACAAAACATTAAATAAAAAAAATTCTAGATTAAAATTTAAAATTTCGGCTTCGAGGTGCATTCAGTCACCATTACGACTACCTGTGTACCAAATTTCATGGCTGTAAGTGCGATAGATTCGTCTGGACATCGCCGACAAACACACACACACGCACACAAACATTGCCTTTTATAAGTATAGATAATATTTTGGTTGACAATTAAAATAAAAATTTTAGGTGCTTTTGGAGCAATGGCGTCCCTGGGCTATAGCCCAATTATCCCTTTAGATAAAATGAGCCTGGTTAAAGAAGACTCCATTTTAGTTCATAGGGAGAGATCGAAATCCAACAAATCCCCCTCTTCTCCATTGTTAATCTATATTAGAGAAGGCGTCCGAAGTCGGTGACGATCACGTGGTTTGGTTTGGCTACGTGCCAAAGAGGGGGAGATCCAGACGGTCTGTAGACGTCTATAAATTAGCGTACACACGGGGATGCTGTTTTGATTTAATATCAATAAATAATCTTTCAGCATTTTTGTTTGTTTATTTTGTTTCCTTTTTTCCTCCGAGGAAACACTGAATATCTTTTTGCTAAATTATAAGATCTTCAAAGTATCCAACGGACATTATTGCTATTTGACTGTTTATTTTATTTTATTTTTTAGCCGAGTTTAGCAGCTTCCTTTCTGTTTTGATTTTATTCGATGCGAACTCCATTAATATTAAATATAGGTTATAACATCATCGTTTACTTTCCTTATATTTAATTCATGCACGCAGAACAATTTAGAATAGTTTAGTTTTTGTTTAAAGGGTTCTTTCTTTTCCATACTTAATTTTCGAATTAGATATTTATCTATGTAGGATATTACCAATAAGCATAATTTAATCGCCGCGTAAATAAGAATTGTCAAAGCTAGATTATCATATATGATAGATGGAGCCAGGAGTCCTGCTCATGATACGTCATGAACAGCGCCCTCTATTTTCTCACAAAACCAAGGAGCTCTCTCGTAATCCTTCTTTTTCGTTAGAATGTAGACTATTCTGTATGGCGCAGTTAAGTCGCCCTATGTTAACCATGTTACGGTAACTATATCCCATTTAACGTTTCCTTCTGACTATCACTAATTAAATTAACTACTTTTAACCCATTAATGTCTATCGCATTGGTAATCTAGTTCAAGTAAATATATCTTTATGGTAATCATTAAACTCTTTGTTATCTTACTTTTGTACATATTTCCCCCCTGTAAAATTCTCCCTCTAGTTTTTAAATAAATGTTTTATATTTGAATTGAAGTTTCTTCGTTTATTTCATGTAATATTTTGTTTTAAATTTAACTAGGGTGCTCTGCCCCCTGCTCGCTAAAGCTCGCCAACCCCCAGAAGGATTGCGTTGCAATCCTCCCAGGTTTGCTACGCAAACCCTGCTCGCTTCGCTCGCTATAATGAAGACACTGTGTGTCCTAGAAGTTATTTTAAAATCTTCATATATATATATATATATATGAATCGGCTTTATTTTGCTTCTGATGCTTTAACTTAAATCAGCACAGAATAAAATTTTTTAGCCTCAAAAAAGATATTTTTCTTCAAATAGAACTTACAAAGTAAAGCTGATTTCCTTTTAATGCTTTCACCTTAATAAAGAAGGAATAAAATTTTTTGGCCCTGAAAAGGGCCGTTTTTTATATAGTGAAAGCATCAGGAACCTCCCCATAAACACAATTAAATATTTCACATTTTGGAGCTATCACAGAAACAGATTCAAAAGATTGTTCTGTACGAAAGCAGGTATATACATATTCAATAAATTCCTATATATAAAATAATATACAACATTGAAGACTGTGCTCTACAAAAAAAATTGTATCAAAGCAGGTATATTCAATCCACTCAGATATAAAATAATATAC
>BGPR01029876.1:8442-19007 GCA_013235015.1 Araneus ventricosus
CTGAGCAAACAACGACATAAAAACGTTTTCCAGTAATGATCAAAAGAAAATATAACCATATCTCTTGCCAACAAAGGCAAAAGATAAGAGGGTTGAAATGACAAAGTGGTCTGTCTTGTTACACGAAACTACCGAACCGAAAACCCTTTGGGATTCGTGTGTTTTTGTTTCACAGTGGATGCACCAGACTGAACAAGAGCACGCCACAAAAAGAGGGCTTATTCGAATCAAAGAAACGGATAGAACTTTCTAGATTCCTGATCCACCTCGAGACTCCAATTCTTGTAATTGGTAGTTCATGCCCAGCTACGAAACTTAATAGAATGTTTCGGCGAAGTAACCAGAGTTCTTTGTTTCCATGTGTTTTTGAAGATCAATTCGAGGAACGAAATTCAGCTGAGTCCGGAACAACGTTCCGCGTAAAAGGAAATTGCGTTATATGGGACATATATTGTCGGATGAATTCATGCAAGTACAATCTTATCTCTAAATTGTAAATGTGCATATTGGTAGAGAGATGTGAGGCAGCTTGAAATATTATTTCATTGAACAGACTTTTTTAGCATGAATTAACTTGTTTCAAATAAAGTTCCTTACAATAAAGAGAACTCAAAACAGAATGTAGTTACTATATTATAAAAAAAAACATTATAAGTCATTATAATATTCGTATAATAAAAATTTATAATTAATACAGGAAACTAAATGATAAAAAAATGTCCGATAGTGAATATAACTAAATTTTAGAAATTAAAGAAGCAATTAATTACGTGATGAAAAGTTTTGGTTAATCTGGTCTCTACGGTGCACACTTACTTTGTTCCTCTTAGGATCGCCAAATCTTTGTCGCCAAGAACGGAAATAAGAGAACATTTGTTTTGGTTGCGCAATGATGTTTTTAACGAGCGATATGTGCACATGCGTGGAAATTTATCTTTACATCGGTGTTTTGAGCCACATTTCGATTGGACTGTTTTCTTAATCTCTTCGATGTGATTGGTCGATACACTGGAATTTGAATAAAACTTCCTTTGGAATTCTTCGGTTTGAATATCAGTTCAGAACTGTGTATGTTACTCTGTGTATTTCTTTTCTCAATGAATAAGCGAAGCTACGAGTATTCCGCTATGCTGAAAGCGAAGCCGCTGATATTATATTAAGTTAAAAAAAATTTGCCCGGTTCACGCTTGAAATGCCCCAGGCATTGCGTGCGGAAATTATTGTTGTCGGAGTTTTTTAAGAACCTAGATTCCTAAAATTCAATAAAAAAACGTAGCTACTAGTTTCCTGCTATGCTGAAAGCGAAGCCGCTGATATTCTGTTAAGTTAAAAAGAATTTGCCCGGTTCACGCTTTAAATGCCCCAGGCATTGCGTGCGGAAATTATTGTTGTCGGAATTTTTTAAGAACCTAGATTCCTAAAATTCAATAAAAAAACGTAGCTACTAGTTTCCTGCTATGCTGAAAGCGAAGCCGCTGATATTCTGTTAAGTTAAAAAAAATTTGCCCGGTTCACGCTTGAAATGCACCAGGCATTGCGTGCGGAAATTATCGTTGTCGGAATTTTTTAAGAACCTAGATTCCTAAAATTCAATAAAAAAACGTAGCTACTAGTTTCCTGCTATGCTGAAAGCGAAGCCGCTGATGTTTATTTAAGTAAAAAGAATTTGCCCGGTACAAACTTGAAATGCCGCAGACATAGAGTTCTCAATCTCTCCTTTTCAGTTGACGCATGCGCAAGAGAGCAATAAAAAGCGGACTGCACATCCAAAACAGTATTTGGCGACGGCACATGAAATTGCGCCAAGAAAAATTGGCGAGAAACCGGTGGGCACCGTATATTCCAGGTTACCCAAAGTTTTTTTTAAAAAAATAAAGATATCTTATTTTTTTAAGTTAAAAATTTCGTTCATGGGGCTCTGTGTTATCAAATTCGGAATCGCAAAGCAATCCTTTATTAAAAGACATGTTTTGACGTTTTAGTAGACGAATTTTCAGACAATTTTATTAAATTTATTTCATGTTTATAAAAATGGAATTTATGATTCGAATCTGCGCTTCTCGATGTACTGCAGTCCTGAGGTTTTGTAGAGTTAGTTATTCCAAATAGCAATATAATGTTTTAATAATTTCATAACTTAAATAGCAGTTAATTTCAGCTAAATTTGAATTTCATATGAGTGGCGGTGTTTGGTGAAGAATTTGAGAGAATATTAGTAAGAAGTTTTAATATTAGAACAATAAATTATGAAATATATTAAAAACTTAATTGTAAAAAGCAATTAAACTAAAAAAATTAAGATTTAAAAAATACGCTGTTATTAAAGTACTATATTTGTGTAAAAATTACGGATGTCAAAGAAAATTGTAAAAGCTTTAGTCGCTGAATATCATAAGTGATTCCCCAGTAAAAATCATAAGTAAGAAACTTACTAAACATCCCTTAAAAAATAAAATATAAATATGATTATAATTCATATTTGTTCCTATTGTTTCTGTCAGCGCCATGAGGATTTTCGATTTTGTTATGACATCTATAATTTTGTTACAAAACATTTTCTGTATTTTAGTGTATTAATAAAAGTATAATTTAACAAAAATATTTTTTATTATTTTTATTGATATCTTATAATACATTGAATTATTTTTGTTTGTTAAACTTAAAAATATGTTTAGATTTTTAAAACGCTGTTACACCCATGTTATTTCATATAATTTTAAAGAAAAACTTATTTTTATAATTTTCAAGCAGTTAATTATAAAGCCTCTTATATATTTTCTTATTATACAACTTGTCCACACTTATCGCTGTCCAATAGCTAATTTCGAAACCGTTAGAGATAGACATATAGTTCCAATTAGAAAAAAGCTTTAAATGAAGGAAAAAATTATAATATATGTTTTTTGAGTGAATAAATATATTCGTGAAAAAGTTAAAAAATCTAACTTTTTATACAGTCCTCCGGTCTTATCTAACATATTTAGTAAAATGTTTTTGATACTCTAATATTTTAAACAAAAAAAGTTCCACTCTTTTGAGACTAAAACCCACCGAGTTATGTAGTTTTGAATATCGCTGACCTAGACCACTTTACACCATTTCAATAGCCGTCTTGCAGACGGTTCACCAATCAATGCGCAGCAGTTGCTCGACGAGGCCTCTGATTGGTTAAAAATCATGATAGTCAAAGCTTCATAACTCACTCAGTTTTAGTCGCTGAAGAGTGGGATTTTTTTGTTTAAAATGTTAACTTGCCAAGAATATTTTACAAAATATGACTGTTAAGACCGGAGAACCGTATAAGAAGTTAGAATTCGTTATTTTTTAGAAATATATTTAGTGTCTCAAAAACCATAAAATATAACTCTTCCCTTTATTTAACGCATTTTCCCAATTGGAATTATATGTCTATCGCTAACGGTTTAGAAATTAGCTATTGGACCACGATAAGTGTGGACACTCTGTATACCTGCGAAGTTTTACCAGTGGATGATAGAATTTGCATAAAATCATGTTCGTTTCGAACTTAAAATATCCTTGCATTAAAATATTATTTTTCAAACATCATAAAATTTTAGAAAGAAGATCTACGAGGAGTTCTTAAAAAAAATATATATATATAAACTGTTGTCCTCAATCTTCTCTGAAAGTTTTTATTTTAGTGTCTGTTTTCACCAACGTAATTTCGAAAAGATTTAATTCGACATATGAGACTGGATAATTTGTAAAGACAAATTTAAATTTGCTGGTTTCTTTTTGGCCCTCGTGAATCTTTATGAAATTTTGAATAGATAGTAAGCGGAAGTTTACCAAAACCACCTAGCAGCTATACTGAAAACAAGATTATAGTTGCATGAGGAATATCATGCAAGGTCCGGACCTTTCAGGTATATACAGGGTGTCCAACAAAGGTCTTCCTGATTTTAAAACTAAATATCTCGGTAGCGGAGATCGATAGAAGAATGGAACCAATGGTATGTTTATTTTGAAAGCCATAAAAATCTAATACCGAAGTTTCAGAAATATTACAAATGTTGCCAGCAGATGGCCCTGTAAGCTGTAGTCGTAGCACGAAGTCAGGAAAAAGGCTATAAACAGTTCTTTGCAAGCAGTCGTTGCAATGCCATCACAATCAATTCAAAATCTGCACCTTTCGCAGCACAGATATGGCGCATACCAAGAATGAAATTTTCAACCACCCTCTGCAGTGTTCCATATGAAATGCAGCACATGCACCACAGATCAACTTTTCAAGCTCGTGCAGTGTTGCAGGATTGTCTGGAAAACAGTGTCACCCTGTGCCCTACAAGAAATTATCACATGGAGTGAGATCGGGTGTTATGGAGGCCAATCAATATCTGTTCCAGTAAATGTGGAAAAGTTCAACGCAATTACTCTATTCTGGAAAGTTTCAAATTTAATTACCATTCGCTGCCACCGTTTCCGTTGACACACTACAGAGGGTGGCTGAACATTTCATTCTTGATATGCGCCATCTCTGTGCCCATTTTGAATCGATTGTGTTATGATTACAACGATTGCTTGCAAAAGACTGTTTATAGCTTTTTTTCTGACTCCGTGCTATGACTACAGAGTACAGCGCCACCTGCTGGCAACATTTGTAACTAATTCTCAAACATCTGTATCAGATTTTTATGGCTTTCAAAATACACATACCATTGGTTTCATTCTTCTATCTATCTCCGTTTCCGAGTTATTTAATTTTAAAATCAGGGAGTCCTTTGTTGGACACCCTGTAGTATGAGATAGATGACAAACACGATTTGGAAAACGGCTACAGAATACTGTTTTGGATGTGCAATGCGATTTTTATTGCCCTCTTGCGCATGCGTCACCTGAGAACGAGGGATTGAGCGCGCAATGCTTGAGGCATTTTTAGCGTGTACAGGTCAAACTTTTTTCGATTAAAAAAACGTCAGCGGCTTCGCTTTCAGCATAGCAGGAGACCAGTAGCTTCGGTTTTTCATTGAATGTTAGGAATATAGTTTTTTTTTAAATTCCGAAAACTAGAATTTTCGCACGCACCGCATGTGGCATTTCAAGCGTGTACCGAGCAAATTTTCTGACTTAAAAAATATCAGCGGCTTCGCTTTCAGCATAGCGGAATATTAGTAGCTTCGCTTAATCATTGAGAAATGAAACACACATAATAATATGGTCGGTACTGAAACGATATTCAATCCCAAGAAGTCCAAACGAAGTTTTATTCAATTTATCGACCAATCACATCGAAAAGTTGAGCAAAACAGTCCAATCGAAACGTGGCGCAATATAGCCTGGTAAGCTAAACACCGATGAAAAGATTAATTTCTGCGCATGTGTGTTTGTCACTCGTTAAAAACATCTAGACGCATCCAAACAAATGTTCCCTCATCTCCGTTCTTGGCGGCAAAGAGTTGGCGATCCTAAGAGAAACGAAGTAAGTGAATACCGTAAACTCCACATAAACCTTTAGAAGGTATATACCACTAGTTAGCCAGATTTTGAAGTAAAAGTGTAGTCAAATTGAATTATTTTGATTTTTCTATTGATTGATTTTTGAGGTGATGTAAGGAATTATAAATTGGGTTTTATTTTTTGATATTTTACTATATTTTAAAAATCTTTAATATTTATGTTAAAAAAATCATGATATTTTGCTGATTTTTAAAAAAAAAATTTCTGAAAAATTGAAAAATAAAATAAATTAAATTTTTTCCTCCGATTTTAATTTTACTTTACAGCTAACTAATGTTGGTGCTTTAAACGTGATTTAATAGAAATTTCTTGAAATATATGCTTTAAATAAATTTTGGCGTTGATGTGTTAAGGACTGAATAGGAGAGAAAATAGCTAAATTTCAAAATATACCTTCTCTTACAACCAGTAAAGAATCATCTGAGATTATCTTTCTACTTTTTTATTATGAAATAAAAACGATTTCTATTGTCTGCTCTGACGGTGGTCTTTCTAATTTGTTTCTCCCGTGAAAATTAAAATTTCGCAATTTCTATTATCGAAAGACGTTCCGAAGATCTTTCATCATTCCTGGGTTCTTAGATTGGAAAAGAAAATATACATTTTCTTTCAACCATAAAATACTTTCCTGTTCCTCTCTTTTCACTCTTTTTCCATTAAATTAATTTTCCATTTATTTGATTCTGTACATTTTATTAAATTAATTATGTTCTTATAAATTACTAGCAGTACGCGCACGGCGTTGCCCATGAAATCAGGACTTCTTAAAAATGGGGGAAGAATGCCCACAATGACTCGAAAAAGTTTTGAAAACAAAAGATACTCATTATGGATTTTCCGTTTGTTTTTCCTCTCGACAAAGACGCGAATTTAATGAAGTCACCGGAAGGAATCGGATTGTATAAATGCAGGCTGGTAATGCAAGCATATTGCGTCACCTCCTGCGAGGAAGCAACAATGCATTCTGAGATCGTCCGGAGAAACTCTCGCTGTCAAATCCGGTAGCAAAAAAAACTGTTTGAACTGATCAGGGAAAAATTAATTTAAAAAAACGGAATAAGATATTTTATTGGTTCTTGTTTTAAATCCTACAGGAACGTTCCACTTATAAGCTGAAAATTATAGAGTCCTTGGAACGTCAAATGCGAGAATTTTGAGAAATTCTTATCAAAAATTACCATAAAAGTGCCTATTATTTAAAAATTTCTCAAAATTCAGTAAATTATGTTGGAAATTCGAAACAAACTTCATTAGAACGAAAATTGTTTGTTCTATCCGATGGCGCATTGATTGTTTTTCAACAATCATTAGAAACGATACTACAGCCGTAAACGTGCCAAAAATGACACAAAACATTAAATACAAATTTTTCTAGATTAAATGTTAAAATTCTGGCTTGAGTCATCATTACGTCTACTTGTGTGCCAAATTTCATGGCTGTAAGTGCGATAGATTCGTCTGGACATTGCACATACACACACACGCAAACATCACCTTTTATAAGTATAGATCTTTTATTTCTTCATTTTTCTTTTTGTCCATTAAAATCATGGTTTCACAAATTTTATTATGGAAAGATGTTCCGAAGTTCTTTCATCATTCCGGAGTGCTTAGATTAGGGGTCATTCACTCGTTAGCCAGAATATTCTTTTCACTAACTGATTTCTCTACCTTGCTAAAGTCAGAGAGTGCGGAGAAGGTCTGATAAAATATTTACTCAACTTGTTCTTGGAGAGAGGTAAGGGACGAGCTCTCTTATTCGGGGAGTCATTGACAGAGGACGTCGTTCTGGTAATACTAGTTTTCCTTCCTAGTAGGGGAAGGCGGTGTACCTAGGTCCCATTTTTACTTTTTAATTTTTAATTGGATAATTACTAAAAGAAAGGTAACAAATCAATTTTTCTTTCATATTTTAGGCCTTTATACACAGCATATATTTTTTGTAGATTTTTTTAAAAAGTATTGTTGCACAAATTCTTACTGTGGGTGCATGGTGTAAACAGTCCAACACGCAGGATAATGGAGAATGAAGGTTTATTGACAAATATGCAGGAAAACACGTAGCACAGGTACAGGAAACAATAGTCCTTGCACAGATTACCAATGTAAATAGACAACAATTCACAGGTAATGACAGTTCAGCACTTTTATATCTAACAACACAAACAGTCAGCAAATAACTGGTAACGACAATAACAGCTCAGCTCACCAGCTGACCAGCTCACACAGCGGATAGAACTCCGAAGACGTTCACGCTTCAAAGCGAAGTAACCAGTCGATCAAAAGACACTACCGTGATCCAAACGCGGTCTTATATACTCTCCCTGTGACGTCACATAGAATTTTCAGGAAAAACCTGGATCTCGGCCCCTAATAGAAATATCGAGAAAAGGGTTGCATTTTCGGGAATCATCTATTTGTCGCCAAGGTCATGCGTGCCATAAGAGTCGCTGAGGTCCCTCCATGCTTCACCTTGTAAAACTCTCTTCCCAACCATAAGACTTGCATTGCTGGGAAGCGACTTTCCATGATTGTAACAGTGTTTCAGTGCCTTATTTACAATTTTAAAAAAGTTCAAATAGGACCAAGGTACACCATGGGTAGTGTACCTCGGTCCTGGGTATGGTGTACCTTGTACCAGCTATTTCTAGGTTTAAAAAATCTAACCGAATAGTTTGAACATAAACATTTATTGGTATTTTAGCTACAGAAAAATGTTAATGAGCACTTTTACTTAATGAGGTCTTAGATTAGACCGAATATAAAATTATTACAGCAACAGTTTCATTCCTATGAGTAGGCTTAACCAACATTGTAATTAGACAAGTCATTTCCAAATGTTAATTTCCGAAGCTGTCTTTCAGATCCTCCAGTCAACGCGGGATGTGGTAACTTCCACATTATATCACATTTTTCCACAACATAAGTGGTAGACCATGTAGTGGTCATGCACCAAGGTACACCACTTGGACATGGTCCAAGGTACACCACTTGGCCATTTCATGGAAAATGGCTGACTACTAAATCGAGGTTAGACTTAACATAATTTCTAACACATGTTATTATAGCTAAAACTGTGCTTTATAAGTTAGCCATTTTTCTATAAAGTAATTTATGTATGTTTAGGAACTATTAACACAAAATTCAACAGGAAAAAAATTACTTTTGATGGGTCAATTTCCTTTTTCAGGATTCATTCATTCAAATGAGCACCTTAACAAATAAGTTCAGGTACACTGGGACCTCTGGTGGCAAGTGTACAAAATACATATAACATTTTCTATACATCTATACAGATGGCACTAAAATCGGCATAGGTTCAAGGTACACTTATGTCCAAGGTACACCACTTGGCCATTTCATGGAAAATGGCTGACTACTAAATTGAGGTTAGACTTAACATAATTTCTAACACATGTTATTATAGCTAAAACTGTGCTTTATAAGTTAGGCATTTTACTATAAAGTAATTTATGTATGTTTAGGAACTATTAACACAAAATTCAACAGGAAAAAAATTACTTTTGATGGGTCAATTTCCTTTTTCGGGATTCATTCATTCAAATGAGCACCTTAACAAATAAGTTCAGGTACACTGGGACCTCTGGCGGCAAGTGTACAAAATACATATAACATTTTCTATACATCTATACAGATGGCGCTGAAATCGGCATAGGTTCAAGGTACACCACCTTCCCCTACATGTGTTTGCCTCAACTACATAAGGTTTCACTGAGAAATACACGTTCGGTTTTATGCTTATTACTAGGACAGATTTTCAGTTAATTCTAATTAGTAGGAATACCGAGAGTATGATTCTGGAACAGTTATAGCTTCAGAAATCCAAAAAAATAAAATTTTACTTGAGTAGAGAAAACCATTTTTAGTCGCATTCCTTTAGCCGCGAAGATTCGCGAGGGTTATTTTATGACCCTAGGCTTTCGGAAAACTCCGATTCCTAGAAAACTCGCCATCTGTTCATTTCTTTCTTATCAGTAGCTGAGTTAGTCACCAGGAATGGCACTAGAGTTTGCCCGACAGGGGGGCATGGTCTCTCCGACATGGTGCACGACCTGCTCTATGGGGGGACGAGTGTAATGAAATTGGTCTCAACTATTCGCCAGATTATTATTTATCAACTACAGGTGAATAACCCGTACAAATATTTTCACCGATGGGATACAAAATTTCTCCTCGATGGGGGTGGGTGGGTGTTTGATGCGGTTTTTTGTTGTTTTGGGGTTTGTCTGACACCCCCTGTCTCCCCTCCTGTGCCACCCCTGTCAGTCACCCCCTCTGCCTATTCTGAGTATTTAGAAAATATTTCCGGAATTCTTCGTCCCCTAATACACCTTTTGTCAGTTACTGGGGTTATGGAATGACCCCGCGCGTCCTTCCGTTTGTTCCACATACCAGTTATTTCACTTCTCTCATACTGTCAGCTCGTTGTTTTCCTTACCGAATTGAAGTATTTATTTGTTTCTCACAATGCCGACTCCATAGGAAAAAGAAATGGAGCGTTTACGCAAACTTCTTGCTGAAGTTGACACTGGTAAAGATCGAGACTTTGACAATGAAGACAATGGACCTAAAGGTGTTTTAGAAGTGAATTTTTCATGAAAGTTTCAGCGAACATTAGGCGGAATTGGAAGAGAATGGAGATTCTGTAAATGAAGAAGTGAATACTCGGAATGGTTTTCATAAAAAGATGGCATACAGTGGAGAAAAACAAAATTTAGACAGAATATTCGTAATCGTTGTCATAATATTGTATCGCGCTTACATAGAACAAAAGGACCAGCGAAATTTGTGACAAACCCTGTTAAGAGTCGGGAGTTATTCATTAACGATAACATGATACAGTTAAATTGTAGAGTGAACAAATATATTTATTCAGAAATGCGCACCGGACTTTTCACGTAAAATTGACCCTCTAGAAATCCCTGCTTTATTAACAAAGGAGTAGATTTAAAATTTTACTAAGCACTGTATTCGTAATGTCTAAAAGCCAAAAGCGGTATTTTTCCAAATAAAAATATGATGTTTTTAACAGCGCAAGGTTGAATTTCAGTTTGGGGTCATTCTAT
>BGPR01029877.1:0-19006 GCA_013235015.1 Araneus ventricosus
AAAATAGGAAATATTATCTTATTCCAGAAAGGAGGAAAAGACCAGCGGCTGGCCTCCTCTTATCGTCCTATCTCACTCTTACCGACAATAGGGAAGGTGTTGGAGAAACTTATGACTCAGAGGCTGACTTATCATCTGGAGTCCACCAACAGCCTGAACGACCGACAGCATGGCTTCAGAGAAGGCAAGTCTGTGGATACAGCCATCAACGAGCTACTAAGAAATATTAAAACAGCAAGAAGAGATGGCAAGCATGTCTTAGTGCTCTCTATTGACATCAAGGGAGCCTTTGACAACTTGCAACATCGAGCCATACTTAAGACTTTGGACGCCAGCGCTTGCCCAAGTAACATAAATAGACTATTTCACAGCCTTCTTCAAAATAGAAAAGTGACACTACTGACCCCACAAGGTAGGGCCACAAAGGAACAAAAGCAAGGCTGCCCTCAAGGTTCGTGCAGTGGCCCGGCCCTGTGGAACCTCGTAGCCAACGAAATACTCAATCAAGTCTGGCCAGATAACGTTCATATACAAGCCTTCGCAGATGATTTTGTGCTGGTCATTAAAGCAGATACAAATAAAAGCCTTGTAGAAGACACGCAAAGTGCAATAACCCAATTCAGCTCCTGGTGCTCAGAAAATGAACTTGTCATTTCAACAGAAAAAACAAATTATATCTTATTCAGCAAAATGGTAAGAAGTCCCAAGATCACATGGAACGGGTATAAAATAAATAGAGTTAAATCTTTTAAGTACCTAGGGATACACGTTGATGATCGACTCAACTGGCTGGAGCACATTAATAAGCAAGGAGAGAAAGCCATCAAAATGCAGCAAAACCTCAAAAGAATCGCAGGTGGCAATTGGGGAATCTCTCAGATACACAGATGGACTCTCTATAAAACGGTTATTGAGAGAATGCTGGCCCACGGATCTTCAGCTTGGTGTCTAAATCCAACATTCAAAATGAAGAGGAAACTTTCTTCGATTCAAAGGCCATTCTTACTCCATATATCGGGAGCTTATCGCACCACCCCAACGGCAGCGTTACAAACTATACTCGGCATCCCTCCCCTACACATGCAATTACAGTTCGAAGCCAGGTTTACTTCAATTTATCGCCTAAGAATCCCTCTTCCCCCTTTCATTACAGATACCCAACCGCATGATCTGGAGATGAAGGCAACAGGCTGGTCCACTCATCCTTCAGAACATCTCAAACCGAACCAAATCTCTTTTGAAGACGGAGAAGCATATATAGCCCGAAAAGACATTATAAATATTTTCACAGATGGCTCGAAAACCGAACACGGAGTTGGAGCTGCCTTCTGCGTCTTGACCAATGACATCTGGGCCTACCAGTGGTCTGCTAAACTCAACGACAACAACACCGTATTTCAAGCTGAACTAACTGCACTACACGAAGCAGTAATATACGCATCTCATCTGCCAAACCACAATACCTCTAACATACACGTAGACAATAGAGCAAGTATCATGGCATCCTCCAATTCAAAGAGCACAAACGCAACAGCAAGAAAAATTTTCAAAATCCTCCTTTCAAATCCAAGAATAAAAGTCTCTTGGGTTAAAGCGCATGCAGGCAATATAGGCAATGAGAGAGCAGACCAACTGGCAAAAGACGCAACACAACATGGGCAACCCTATTCACATACTAAGCTTCCTAAACCGTACATAAAAGGCCTCCTCCGGAAGAGGATGCTTGAGGAGTGGCAAACCTCATGGAAGAATGGCGATACAGGCAGGAAAATCTATAACATCATGCCCTCAGTTAGTCTCCGTCCCACTAACTGGATTAGAGAGGATGTTATCTTCTTCTCTCAACATGGACCTTTCCCTGCCTACCTCAAAAGATTTCACCTGTCTGACAGCGACTATTGCAGTTGTGGTGGAATTGGCACGGCACTTCACTATGCCACGGAGTGTGTCTATACAGTGTCTTGGCATATGAGGAAGCCAGCGCCAAACTTCGAACAAGAATGGCTGAAAAGGGTCGCCAATAACCTCTTCTCCAGGCAGAGAATTCGTGGGATCATCAAATTCATGAGCGAAAACAGAGATCTTTTCCGGCCTCCCTAGCCTTCAACATCCCAGCGAGCTGAACTATGTAGCTCAATCACCGGACATTCCACCTCCAAATAAAAGAAAGGTATTTCAACATCCAAAGAAAAGAAGACTATTACGAACTAATAGTGTAACAGTGAAAATGCCTGTGCTGTACATAGTGTATATATTTCCGTCTTTTTGTTTATCTTGTTTTTCTTTTCCTTAAATAAAATTCCCGTGTCTTGCCCATCAAACCGTTCAGTGACCGATCTGGTCACGGGTACGGGGGTAAGGGACGGCGTTCTGTTCTGTTCTGTCCCCAGGTCGCTACGCTACGCTACTGACTAATTCCTGCTTGAAACAATGGTCCTAAGATAATGGTCAATGTTTAGGGTGATGATATCGAATGTCCTAAAATTCTTGCAGGTTTTATCAGGGGTTAGAAACATAAATAGTTTAGAATTTCGTTTGGAATCAAATTAGTTGATAGAAATTTAGGAATTATTTTATCCATTTGACTTACATTTTTACACATATGTATTAAAATCCTTTCCACTTGTTTTTTGCTCGGTCATCGCTTAATTATTATTCATACTTATCATTGTTGTGGACTAATGTTTATTTGTTCGTTCTGAAATAGGGATCCCAATTTTAGTTTTACCTTCAGAAAAGCTCCGAGTGTTCTGATTCAGTTCTGATTTCAAAGAAATCATGCTCTTTCGTTTAAACTAATACTTATCTGATTAAATACTGATGTTGAATGTCTTTTGGAAAAAATTCTGATTACATTTAATGCAACAAGCAAGCTGAAAATTATTCCTATATTAGGTCGTGTTTTTAAAACGCAATTATTGAACTGTCAGTACAAATAGGTGATGAAATGTATTTAGAAGAAAATCCGATAGCATTCTAGAGTAAAATTACCATTTCAAGAGTTATTTTGAAACTATTTTTTCTATCTTTTATCTTAAATATATAAGTACGAGATGTAATCGTCAAAAATTCGACCTTGCAATTTGTTGAGTTAAATTGTATTAACGTCTCGTTCTGAAGCAATCCGTGGGTTGTTTTAGGACTGTCCTCACATGATTTTGATCGTTGTCAGATGGCGTAGACGATACCAGTACTGGCACCCCTTTATCGAACTTCCGTACCACCGGCGGGAGACTTTTTGACCTGGGCGTCAGATTTAACGAGTACTAGGAAGAACCCACTTGGAAAATCAGACGAAAGAACTCAACGGAAGAACCCCCCGTGGAAAATCGGACGAAAGAACTCAACGGAAAAACCTCCCGTGGAAAATCGGACAAAAGAACTCTATGGAAGAACCCCATGGAAAATCGGACGGAAGAAACCCCGGGCAGTGGCGGACTGGCCAGGTTGTCAGTTTGCCCGATGGCAAGTGGGCCCCATTAACATAAGACAATTCGGGCCCCCAGGATATGTGTCGACTAAAGATCTTAAAGACTATATTAAGAAATTCATTGTCTGAGGAGAACTTGGAATTCCTGTACGTTGCTATGAAAAGGAATTTCTAGATGATTTGGATATAGAGTACGTATTAACAGATTTGCACAGTCATCTAGAGAACTCAAATGTTTCCTAAGTTGCCATTAATGAAGTGGACCAAATGCAAAACACTTCTGTACATTTGAATTGTTAATCTTTGACAGTATAGAATTATTCTTTAAAAAAATTTTAAATTGGTAAATAGTTTGCATTTTATTTTCAGTTTGGTTAAAATATTCTCAATATAACAGTATAGTTCCAAAATTACAGTATGCTATACAACCACCAAAATTATTTAATATTTAATCATAAAATTACATTTATATTTGCTATTTATTACTTTCAATAATAGGTGTATACTGTATTTAGTAATATATATATAATAGAGTTTTAGATTAGGAATAGATTATATTAAATTATTGATTTATTTATTTATTATATTTGTAATAAATAATATAAAAAAATATATATGAGATGGTGACGTAGATGTGATAGGGGCCCCTATTGTCTCATGGCAACCACTCTTTTCAGACCCAGTCCGCCATTCCCCCCGGGGAAAATCGGACGGAAGAACCCCAGTGGAAAATCTATCTGTCGCATTTCTTACATTAAAACTGGTGACATAAAAACTATCTTGAGATCGAAAGAACTTTTGGGATTTGGAGAGTGGAGGGAGTGAAACATGCATTCTTTAAGGACCTCCATGGACTGAATCCGGCTCCGACAGTAGTCAAAGTGAGACAACTGCTAAATGAGGAATTGATTTTAGTTCTTCTACAATAATTATTACATAGTATACAGAGTAGAAAATTCAAAAACTAGACTTTACCATACAATTTCAAATAATGTATAAAAACTTATTTGCATGAAGACTGTTGCTGATATTTCGGTGTACGATCAATTAAAACTCATTAAGTGATTGAAGAAACACCGAAAGGAAGACTACATTACGTTACAGCAACAAACAACTTTTCCACTCCCAGATTTATCGATAAATTTTATGGAGGAAGTCGGAATTGGACTCGCGTCGAACGCTCCTTAAGCGGGAATCGAATCCGAGGCCCCAGAAGTGAGACCTTAACGAAACGTTCTAAAATCCTGTTATCGAGCTGTGCGGCTCTTGAAAACTTCTTAACATGTCATTTCATGTTCGAATTAATTAAAACACTATTTTGATTGCAGTTTTACCTTAAACAAGCTGATCCCTCGAAGAGATTCTGCGCTCCGTTATACTCATACCAAACATTTACTGCCAAATTGGCGCGTTCTAGCTCCGTAGTTGAAGAGAAGGATTACGTTTTATTGACGCCGCAGGCCTCACACGTGAATCTGAAAGATATGGCTTGATCAAAATTAAAATTATGCCTATTAGTAAATGCATGTACCAAATGAAGAAAATTTAATAATGTATAGTCTTAAAAAAATATTTAAACATTGTTCTTTCTAAGTTTTTAATTTTCAAGGATTAAAAACAAATCAATTAAACTATTAACGTGATACTAAAATGATGAGAGAATTATGGAAAAAAGAAAAAGGCAATGATAGCGAGTGAAAACACTCAGGGAAAAATCTTTTCATTCGAGGATCGAGCCAGCAACGCTGTTTATGAGCGTGAAGCATTGACGATAATGCTATCGGAACTTAAATGTTGGGAATACAAATGGGTCTTTCCCGATTTTAATCGTCATTTATATCGCAGTGGATATAACGAAAAAATACCGAAAATACGATGTTCACAATAGTAAATTACATGATGGGAATTGACACGATTCCTCTATTTGTTGACTTAAATTATTTTGACGTTGATTTGAAAGTTTTCTGGCTCGCCTAAGCCCATCTGCTTTATTTCTAACTGATATCTTTTGAATTATTTCATTCAAAGTTTCATTATGTTGCAAGAAATATTGTGAACTCTGTGTCTTAAACTCATTATTTTTTTGAAGAAAAGTTGCTGACTACAGTTATATGTAGTTATATATATAAACACATAAATTGTTAACTATTGTTATATAGTTAATATTATATATACCTAAATTGTTATATTGTTTTATTGATATTATATAATACCATATATTAAAACACCTAAATATTTAAAACTGTAGTTCAGTAAGATTCAAAAATTGTATTTGTTAAATTGATTTGTTCGTGTATATTTTAAATATCCTTTTTACCAAAAATAAAAAAAGAAAAATATCCTTCATGAATATAAAAAAAGAAGAGTGAATAATGTCAGACATGAATGCGATAAATTACTTCTGAAAAAAGGAACTAAAAATTTATTTATACTGACACAAAAAAAGCAACCATTGACATTAGCTCATATATACTTAAACTACAGATTATCAGGCCCCCCCCCTTTTTTTAAAATTAATAATTTTGATCAACATTCGCGAACATAATGTGAGAATAACACACATTGAATTAAACTAAAAACTCAAAAGTCCGAGAGATTTTTTTAAAAGTCCTCAAGTTCCCTTTTTTCCTATCATCAAAATGGTAAGAATTGGATCCTACAACCGATTAATGTTGTCCGCCATGAAATACGAAAAGATATATAGCGATAAAGGAAAAGGTCTGATCTGTTGAAGAATCTGCACGGTCCCTGCGAGCTCCGAGTGGGTCGGATTCCTCCTTTGTCAATTCAGCTCCTCTGGCTTGGAGACGAATTATGGGCACCATTTTTTCTCTCTTTCTTCAAATCATCCAGCAGCGCGTCTGAAAATATCTTTCTTCAAGTGAAGGGATCTCATCCCTCTATACATTATGGCCTTGCGTCACAGAAAAAACAACGCCTGATTGGTTACACTTGTTGCCAGGCGCTATTTTAGAGTGACCTCATAGCCTCCCCCGCTCGTAATGAGGGAGAAAGTGACATTTAACTCTGTCCTTCTGCACGTAGGCACTAATAATATAATAATAATAATCGGATGACAATAAGAATTAATAATTATTTTACGATGATTAGTATAGTCAAATAACACTGAAATGCGATCACTTCTGGAGGAGATATGGCGATAAACAGATTGCATAGTGTGGAATTCCCTCACCCCCAAAAAAAGAGGGAAATTAAAAAATATAAATATGATGTGGATAGGAAAATTACATCAAGAGAACTGATAGATGGACATTTAAACAAAAATAATTGTCTTAATTACTGAAACGGTTTAGTTTCATTTAATTATATTATCGTAACGCTTAAAAGCAGCTCAAGGATTACTTTATGATGAACCTCGCAATTTTGAACCTTGGACAAATGACGAGGACGACACCTATTATTGCATCCACTCTTTAAAATTCCACACCAGGAAGAAGTTCGACACCTGAAGTCAGATTCAACATCCACCAGGTTCACATACACGACAGATCTTCTGTGGAATCGGGTTTCAAACCTATGACCATCCCGTCTCGAAGCCTAGACCTGGAGAATTTCAGAAACACACAATTTAGAAGGACAAAGATAGCGAATCATCTCGACAGAAACACCCGAAAGTGGCATCTTTCTGTCTTCGTGCATAAAATGAGATGCGTTTCTACAGTCGTGTTCAAATTTCAACTCCTGGTGAAAGAATTTTCACACAACTAACATTTTGTATTAAAATTCTAATTTCTTGCAAAGCTGTGATCTATTAGATGAAATCTTGATGTGTTCCTAAACAAAATTTCTTAATGAATATTTCTGCTGTGATAAAGCTATTTATATATGATCTATATTTTGCACAAAAAAAAGTCAGCTAACATTGGAAATAGTTTGAAGAAACAAACTGAATACTATTTTATACAAATATTTCGTATTCTATTTCTCACATTAAAGAGGATTTCCTTTACTAAAACATGGCATTTGTAGGAATTTTTTCAAAAGTAAAGTGTAGAGAAATTGATTAATTGAAAATTTAATAAAAACTTTAGTTTTACCATGACGAAAAGGAAAAACACAATTAGAAATAACTGTACAATTTTATTCATGAAATCATGCTTTGCAATGCGGTAAAAATACTTTTTCAAGATTTAAAAAATTAACTCTCCTAATGCACGGAAGCCGGCGTTTGCGTAGGAAGAGTACATATGTATTTATTCTCATATTCATTAGCGATTATTTGAAATAAAAAAGTTTAAAAAAATACACATTTGTAAAAGATCCCTTCAAAAGCAAATTGAAACAAATGCTTTTAGAATAACACAATTTAAAATTGAACTTATAAAATCTAATAAATAAAACATTTAAAAAACTCATTTTTATACGTTGAAATCTTTTTTACAGTGCAAATTTATTAGAGGTGCTGAATACTTTTTCAAGGTTTAAAAACGACTCAATTGATTTTGGCAGACACGTTTGCCTAAGGCCTTCCGGAATCCAAATTTGGTTTTCCCTCAAAGTACTCCTTATTATCGATCTGCACAGGTGTTGAAGTGATCTCGGCTGAACACTGTCGGAAAACTCACCAACCGCTTCGGCATAGAAGTCGTATATATTCTTTAATTCTTCATCTCTGAAAATTCCTCGGAAAGCCCTCTTGATTTCTTTGAAACTTATGTAGTCATCTGGAACACTGCACCAAATGAGGCGCAGAGCCTCTGATGCATCTTCAGTACAATGATGCTGTCTGCAGTCGATGTGCATCCAAATGATTTGCAACATCTGATGAATTCTCTCTCGTTTCATCCGTTTCTCGGCCTTATGTAATTTTTCTTCAGTCAGGTTTGGCCTAAAAAGAAGAGAAAAGGTTTAATTAACCTTCTTTTAGATATTTAGATACTTATTAAACTGTTGCAAAGTTTTAGTTAGATTTGAGTTAGATCAGCCAGAATTTTTTTCTCTTTCTCATATACTTACACAATATGAAGCGTTTTATTATTCGTTGTATAGATAACCGATTCGTTCCAAAGTCTGATATAGGTTTGCAATTTTGATATCTATATCACATATACAATTTCGATTAGCAAAATCGATGCATTTTTGCGTTAACAAACACAGAATAAACAGAGCGACATACAATGAATACTTTGACGGATTTTGTATAAAAATTAAAGCAGGTAACTGAATTTCTAGTGATAAAATTTTATCCATCAAATTCGATGTGTTTGTGGGAGATCACATTCGCATGCACACATAAGAAAGACAGACTTGCCGTGAACGAATTTCGCCCAAAATTCGCTAGAAATCTACAATTTTGGAGTAAAAGCGTGGAGATTCATCAAAATCTCCAGTTCGAATTTTTTTGACTATCTTTATACACTCTTTTTGGATGCATCGCAGAATTAAATATATAGATCACTAGGCTGGAATAAAAAAAGTAGGCGTTGATGGAAAATATTCTCTACGTGTTAGACAAGACACCATCTCAAATTAAGACTGAAGAAAATCTCATGAAAGTCACAATTCTAAAGATTGTAAGTATGTGAAAATGAAAAAGATGAGCTTAATGTCCAACATAGCAATGCAATTTAAAATCTTAACTACCATATATAGAAGATGAAAATGACATTTCGTGGTCGAACAAATAACTTGACGTTTCAAAGTATACCCAAAACAAGTAAGCTTCAAATATGCTCTGAACCACTGTCATTTAGAAACATTTAAGATGACACAATGATATTGAAACAAATTTGACAATACTGATCTTTTAAACATCTGTGATTCGTATGTTTCCAACAAAAATATGCTTTCTTCAAATGTTCACTGAGAAGGAAACATTCTGAAATTTCTTTTGAAATAAGTTATTCCATCCTGCAGGACTCCGAAACCTTTGCGGAGGAATTAAGTCTATGAATATTAACCAATTAATTACCACGAGAAAATAATCTTATTTCCATGAAGCGCGAAATTCTATTTGAAGCAGACTTCCTAATTGACACGATTCTTTATGTTTTCTTCCTTTTTTAGGGCAACAAATATTTAAGCTTAAATACGATAAGGAATATTTCCTATAGTTTCAAAGAATAATATATTTGGATAAAAGAAGCGATGATTATTACAAAAGAGTAATTTAAAAAATTTATTTTCAGATTCAAACAGAAAAAAGTTGGTAGCTGAGTATTAGCGATCGTGTAAAAATACAGTACGACCCGGCATTTATGCTTCCTTTTTTAATTAAGTTTTTTTTATTCTAATAAGGGTAGTTAATGAAGTTCGGCTAAACTCGCCTAACGCTGAAGGTCGAAAACTGCAACTCCGAGCACTGTTTTTCCCTTATTCGTTATTTTTCCATGTAATATTTTAGCTGAATACTGTTGGAATCATTTAATACAAATTGGATTTTAGATGTTGAGTGAATTTTCATTAGAAATTGCAAGCAATTGTCGAAAATAGGCGCAATTTTTATAGTTTTAGGTTAATGTGGAGTCTACGGTGCCCACCTACTTCATTCCTCTTAGGATCTCCAACTCTTTGCCGCAAAGAACGAAGATGAGAGAACATTTGTTTTGGTTGTGCAATGATGTTTTTGAAGAGTAACATGCGCGCAAATTGATCTTTTCATCGGTGTTTTGAGCATCACGCTATATTGCGCCTTGTTTCGATTGGACTGTTTTGTTCATCTCTTCGATATGATTGGTCGATTCATTAGAATTTGAATAAAACTTCGTTTGGAATTCTTCGGTTTGAATATCGGTTCAGTACCGTGTATGTTATTCTTTGTGTTTCCTTTCTCAATGAATGAATGAGCAAAGCTACGAGTATTCCGATATGCTGAAAGCGAAGCCACTGATGTCTCTTTAAGTTAAAAAAATTTCCCGGTACACACTTGAATTACCGCAGGCATTGCGTGCTCAATCTCTCCTTTTGAGGTGACGCATGCGCAAGAGAGCAATAAAAAGCGTACTGCACATCCAAAACAGTATTTGACGACGGCAAATGAAATTTCTCCAAGAAAAATTGGCGATAAGCAGGTCAGCACCGTATACTCCAGGTTTACCTAGTATTATTTTTCTAGTATCACGATAGACTTGAAAATAATAAACAGTACAGAAAATTGCAAGAAATCTGGGGCATAATTATGCAACATCTTGGAAATAAAATAATGTGTACAAAAATAAAAGTATTTCTTTTTTTAATTACGAAAATTAAAGATTAAGATAGTGTACATTTGAAAAGGTCATGCGTGTACCTAACTTGACGCATATTATAACCACGCCTGAAAAAGGATTAAGACATTTTCTTTCGGGCAGTACTGATGCCATACCAGGGGAATACTTAATTTCCCTCGAGGGCTGGTGCAACAGTTGTACCAGCAAACGATTAGGTTTTTTCTAGCCCATAATCTGGGAAACCTGTTTCTGCTCTATTCACTTAAATGATCTTTTACTTCCCTATCCTATTCAGTCACCCCATGTGTCATGGGTAGTTTGATCGTTAATCAGAGAAAACAAGAATAGCAATTTCTGGGTTGTTCAAAGAAAACTGTAAGCGATATTTATTTACCTGAAATGAGCGAAAACAACGTTTTGTTTCTTCTCAAAAATCCCCGTTATAAAGATTTTACCTAAACATTAAAAACATATAGAGTTCATAACCTTTAAAACCGAAACGAATGCGAATTAACGCTTCAACAAATGATGCCTAATTTAGTTTTTTCCCATTTATCTATCTTAACAAATCATCAAGTATTGTTTTTGTAACTCAACGTGTTATTTTTTGCATTAATAGCATTTTGCTTCCTACAGAAACAAAAATGATGCAAGAAAAGGCACTCTTACCTCATTGAAGAAATTTTGCGAAAATACTTTCGATAATTATCTTCTGAAAATCTAGGCACATTTATGTACTTCAGAATGGGACCAATATTTAGGAAATAACGATAGAATATACAAGGATCTATTATTTCATCAATTGGAAAGACATCTTCTGTCAAGTCTTCCCTCCCATAATGGCGAGAATAATAAAGTAGGTACTCAAGGATTTCAGGCTTTTCATACATAGAAATCCATTCTGTAAAATCAAAATACATGATGAAGTCTTCAAAAATGGCCGAATCTGTTATCTCGGGATAAAAGCAATCAATAAATTTATCCACAGTTCGAATGTCTAAAACGTAAAGCAAGGGCAGATTGGAAAAACTCATTTTTAATATCCATGCCAAAATTTTCAGTTTTTCCTTATTGATACCGATAGCGTCTTCTACGAAAACAGATAATATAGAAATGTCAAATCCAGAGGGAGAAAATATTTTGGCTATGTGTGGAATACAGGGATTATAGTCGAATGCAATAGAATTTGGAACATCCTTCAGACTGCATTCTCTTCCTTTTGGCAAATCCAAATGTAAAGTGTAGAGAAGACTTCTACTCTGAGTAAAGATCTTCCGACATTTTTCCTCTGTGTTTATGAAACTATTTGAAAGCTTGAATGCACAGCAATCACATGAACATCCGAGATAATTTAAAAGCCTCGAGTCTTGACACAATCCCAAATCTAAAAAAGAAATGGAGTTTCGTACGATGAAACTGAATCGAACGACATCTGTAGCAGTCTTTAATGGAACCACTCTATGTTCTAATGTTGTTGAAAAATATTCCATTGCTATCTAATCCCTTCAAGATTTGCAATTTCAAATTTCTACGCCGAAGCGAATCGAGCAAGTAATCATGTCTTTGTTTCACAGACAAGCCCTCTGGAGATCAATAGGTTGTTGGCTTCTACACTGAAATGGTGTGGATGACGGTTAACAAATATCTTGAGTGACGATGCAGTGTTTGGAAGTGATCTTCAGCCATTGAAGACTTGGGAAAAGCAGAAGCTGCTCGAAAACAGACCAACTCGGAATTCCTGAGCCGACTTATATTCCGATAGTGAGAGTGACTTTCCTGAGATTAGTAGAAGGCTCTTAACTGCCAATATGACTGTCGGGAAAGGTGCGTGCGCATCAATGTTATGTTTCAGCGCGAGAATGGGCAATGAGGCCGACTCTCCTGCGTAGTCCTCAATTCGAGAATCAAATCTCAATTTTTTTGTCCTCAATTGGAGACGAAGCGGCTTCTTAGCAAGCATACGTCTGAAACATACCTTTCCACTATACCTAAACATCAATATTCATGCAAGCACAATCGCATTAAATAATTCAAGTTTACCATAATATCGTCAAACCAGTTTGTTTCCATGTGCGGAAAGTTGTTCAATCAGAAGCAATATTTTTCGAACTTTTATGGATTTTCTTATCTCTTTGTGTTCTACTTTTGATTTTTGAAGATACGCTTTTGATTTAAAATATAAAGGACATTTTGCAAACTATAAACAGAAATTGCTTAACTTTAACAAAGACTTATTCTTTAAGGAATATGTTTTTATTTACTCAAACAAGGAATTGGACAAGAATTTTCGTAGAATATTCAAGTATGGATTATATCAGCTGTGTCCCGGGCATTCGAATTATAAGAAACTCTTTTAAATACAGAAAAATATTTGCACATATATATTCTTAACTATTCGATCATTTTCTCAAGTACGAGTTTGTATAACTTTGTATATCCTTAAAATTCTTAACTACTAATTTTTGTTAACGACTTTTTCCTATCATCAAACGTCATTTCATGTATTTATTACTCATAACGTGCAATAATGTTGTGTTGTAACATCATCGCACTAGAGCTGAATTAGCTTATCATATAGTATTTTTGATTTTCAACGCATTTATTTCCGAGAAGAGAGCGCTAGAGGCCACACTCAGAAATGACATCGAACGAGGTGGAGATATTGGAAAAAGATAAAAGAAATTCTCTCTTGTACTTAGCGAAAGAAGTCGGAATATAAAATGGTGCAAGATATACGATGGACTTTAATTTTTCGAGTTTATATAAAAAATGGTGCAAATAATATAGTTCAACATTGTATATGTTTTGTAAACACTGCAAATATTTACGCGACATTTTAAACTGTCGTGAATAGGAAATTCATCGTCTGGTGATTGCTGCAAACGACTGTCCAAAGCATGAGAAAGAGAAAGTTAGATCTCCCCTCCCCTAATTTCGGTTGACGTATCTAGGTTAGATAATCCAATTTAAAGGAACATTCTTTGTATATACGCGGTTGATTCTGGTCAGATCTGTGGAAATTCGTATATCTTCCTGACTGTGTCGAGTGGAAATTTGGAATGGAATGCAGATATAAGTGTCATCTGATTAAGATTCTAAATTAGAAGTTTCACCCTAAAACAGGCTATGGGTAGCTTTAAAATGGGACGCCAATATAACTAATACCCATGACATTATCTCTCAACGAAAGCTAAAATGAAAGACCCAGACTGAAGATTCAGGTGTCAGACAGACCAATGACAAATTTGTAAGGTTAGAACTAAGGTGCTAGTTTAACCTGCAGTTCCCACAAAGGAAAGGAAACTTGATTATTAGGCCGGTCATTCTCGACCACTATATGCCACGCAAATCCATCCACTGCCAGTCACTTCGATTCCCTGGGCGAACGTCTCGGTAGGACTACAGCACAGCATTCCTCCACCACAACTTACCTACTCCCAAGCAGGATTTCCGAATTTCTGCAGTTCCCAATCCAAATGGAGATGGGTGATGAAATTCAAAATGTCCACTTTACGCCAAATCAATTGTATCCCGTTTCCACATTCACGCTCGGTTCTGACGTGTCACCATGACACTTGCGTTGCGTGGAGTGGCCGTGAATAGCCGGCCTCATGTTTTATCATGGCAGGGGCATCAGAAGGCATATGGAGAAGGCAGTCCTTCCGTGTGAGGTTGCTATCAGTTATCAGGATTCTTTACAGAAACCGAATCTTCAACTGGATTTTGAAATTAAAGGGCCACATTACTTTCTCAACATTTAAATATTTGAAATATTATTGAAAAAGATTTAATATTATTGAGTCTTAACAATCATATAAAAATCATCTTGAGGAGAAAAAAAATCCCTTTTGATCTGCTTGCTTAGTTGAAATTTAATTTTTTTAAAGAAAAATTCAATTTTTTTTAAAATCCCTATTACTTTTTCAAGTATGAATATTTTTGCTTCAAGCTTTGTTTGTAGATTCACTGAAACATATTACTGAAAACTGTGCATGAATTTTAAGGTGTATCTAATATTCGCTTAAATATAGATAGCGTTACAAACATGGAAAGTCGCTTCCTAGCAATGTGAGTGTTATGGTTGGGAAGAGAGTTTTACAGGGGTAAGTATGAGATGACCGACAGCAGTCACGTCTCGACCTCAGACCTTGGCGACAAATTTGGCGACTTTGGCGACGAAATATGGGATCTCAAAGGTTCTGGAATCTTCCCGATATTTCTATTAGGAGAGAAGATACGCTTGAATGTACTAGATAATTCCATGTGACGTTACAGCTTGCCGGGGGAGACTATACAAGGAGCGCGCTTGGATGACGGAGTAGTGTTGATCCATTGGGAACAACTTTATAGCTTCGTCCGCAGTGCAAGCTAGGGAGCTGGTGAGCTGAGCGCTATTGAAAGTGCAGTTATTGTTGTTACTAGTTATTTGCTGACTGTTTGTGCTGTTAAATATCAAAGTGCTGAACTGTTATTACCTGTGAATTGTTGTTTATTTACATTGGTAATCTGTGCAAGAACTATTGTTTCCTGTACCTGTGCTACGTGTTTTACTGCATATTTGTAAATGAACCTTCATTCTCTATTATCCTGCGTGCTGGACTGTTTACACTATACACCGACGGAAAGACTTTTGCAACAATATTTTATTGTATTATATGGTGAAAATGAAGAAATTTAGCAGTACCTCATTTTATATCTTGCATATAAAAAAACTGAATGCTTATTGCATGCACACTCCGAGCTTGAAGTAAACAGAAAGAAAACACGTGCACTGAGGTCCAGATGTCGAAGAGAAGAGGAACGATAAATGCGACGAATCGTTTACAAGAAACAGGAAGTTCATTACAAATGGTTAATAAAACAAAAGTGTAGAGCATCTTTTGAGTTGTTCTGCCAACAACTAATTGCAAATAACGCATTCGATCTTCCGTACAAAATGGAACGCCGGCAAAATAAGAAAACAAACAGTTCTTCAAACGGTGAAAACCAGCAATGGACAGTTCACAAATACTATAGAAGAAACTATACAAACAATAGTTCAGGTATTGTTTCCCACTGATGATTCAACGCAGGAGACTCATGTACAACGGAAAAAACGTGAAACAGTAAAAACTTACTCTAGTACGATCCTGGATAAACAGTTTACGAAGCAAGAAATTACTTATGCTATTTCAACGATGAAAAAGAAGAAGGGGCCTGGGATTGATGGTATCTCTATAGAAATCATCAAGGAACTCCATGACATGAATCCAGACATACTGCATTACACATACAATAAATGTCTGGAATTGGGAATTTTTCAAGAGACTTGGAAGAAAGGAAAACTTATAATTTTTATCAAACCTGGCAAAGACCCATCTTTACCTAATGCGTATCTCCCAATTTGTTTACTATCGGTACTGGGAAAAATTTTAGACAAGATTTTAGTCTTTAGGATAGCCCACTTGCTCCATAAAAATAACAGATTACACAAACAACAGGACGGTTTTCGAAATATCAGACCTTGCGAGACAGCAAACTTCCGTTTATGGCAGGCCATAAACATAGCATTACAAGAGCGTGTTCCAGTTACACTTTTATCTTTAGACGTACAAGGTGCGTTTGACACAGTCTGGCGCACAAGCATCTTATTTCAACTTACACAGGCAAATGGCTCTCGGAACATTTTTAATTTGGTGAGAAACTATTCCACGAATATATCAATACATTACTTTCAGGATGAGAAAGTATGGAATTTTGATAACCAGAGAGGGGTCCCGCAAGGTTCGTGTAGCGGGCCTCTCTTTTGGAACCTTGTTATGGACCTGCCCTTGATTTACCCCTACCACAGGGAAGTCACATCCAAGCCTATGCCGACGACATAATTGTTGTAATTAGAGGTAAGGATAAAGAGGAAATCGAAACGAAGGGAAAAGCAATTCTCGAAAAATTACTTGCCTGGGGTGCCGAGCATAAGCTTTCCTTTAATATACAAAAAACATTTCAAATGCCTATTACTTTTGGGGGAAGACTTAGGCTATGCGCATACATGCAATTATTAATCGGGCAACAGTTTAGTTGCATGTTAAAAGACCATGGGCTCAAGTTAGAGTGCGCATACATGCAACTTTATAGTTCGGCAACTAAACAGTCGTAAAACCACAGCGATCGTCTTTTGATTAAAGAATCGCACAACTATCGTAAAGTACATGGGTTTCTACTGGAGCACGCATACATTCAACTAAATAGTTGCTATGCTCTGTTCATTCAAGGGGTGAAGGTCACAAAGCGAGCTCAGAAATTGGCGCGAAGCTTTATTTAACGGCGTTTTAAAGAAGCGTGCGCTATTCTTAAAATAATTTATCTCTAAAATTGGCTGAGATTATTAGGTGATATGATTGAGTGTATACAAAGAAGGCTTGCGCTATATGTATTATCAGTTATTACTTTTAAAATAAATAATAATTTTGCATACTTTTAATAATTGTTACTCCATTTTTATTAATAATGCATGTGTTTTATTACATAATTTTAATTAGCTTAATTGGTATTTTCTTAGTTGATATTTCAGATGCTTTGAAATCAGTAATTTTAATTGTATCCTTTATATTATTTATCTCTCTTTGTCAACATCCCTTTTTCTCAACTAAGCGATGAATGAGATATCATTGAATAGGACTTTTTAAAAGACTTCTATGAAAACGTAGTCATTTTATGTTAAACACAGTTTTTTGTTTCAAAATTTGAGTGAAAAGAAAATTTTGAGTCACAAGAGAAGCTGTCAACTTGGGCAAACTTAATCTAACTCATGTGACCTGTGCTATAAACATTTGAAAACTATGAAACATTTTTTTTAACACTTGTTAAATATGAAACATTTATTTACTCAATATACTTCAATAATAGACAAAATATTTTAAATATAGTGATGTGCGCTTTTTGGAATGAGCTAGTGATATTTAGAATCGTGTCGCATTCTATGTTTTCCGTATTCATTGTGTACTAGCCATCTTCGGCGACTAGCTTGTTCACCGGGAATATAATTTCAATGGAATCTCTTATACATAATTTTATATACATGGTTCCCTTAACAATTTCAAATTGTGATAGACATTTAATTCATGTTCTTTTAGTAGATTTGCACCTGTTCTCTTCGTTGTCTGCATGAACGTCCCTAATAGAGTCAAGTGACTGGCTGTGTCATGCAACATCAAACTGCACATTGTTGGCATCAGCTTCACTCTTATTCCTCTTGCAAAATATGTATTAGATTTTAACTTTAAAATGGCGCGATACATTTTACTTCCAGCCTCATGTTAACTGGATGAAAATGTGCTGATTAAAACATAGCATTAAACATTAAGATATTGCCTTATCTTTCAACAATGATGGAGAAACACGCAATTATATGTTTGTTTAAACAATGAAAACGGTTTGAATTGCGTTGCAACAATGAAAAGTATTGTTGCAAATTATGCAAAAAAATATTTTTAAAAATTCATTAAAATTAGAGAAAAAATTGTACGGCAACTTAATTGATATCATTGAAAAGGTAATTTTTTGCACTTTCAAGATGGCGTTATGCTGTAATATTTTCGGAAGTTATAAAGGAAAAACGCCAAAATTTCGCTTAATATTTAATTAAAATTCTAATTAAAATTTTTAAAAAGGGCTCCGAGGTGCACATTCCCACCCTCCAAAGTATGTTTGTGCCAAATTTAGTGGCTCTAAGTCCTAAATTAGTGTGTGTTAGGCTCTAGCTCTAAGTGGTCTGGCCTGTAGAGCGCCAAGACACACACACACATTCTCCTTTATTATCAGTAGAGTAGTAGTCGGCTACTTCACTCTGAAAAAACTGATGTACTTTGATAAATTGTTCCGCGAACTATTTTTAAATTGAATATTGATATCAAATTCGAATTTGGTTAATTTGAAACTGAGGGATCCATAATGAAAATTAAATGTATTCAAAAGTTCGAATTAAGAAAAATTGGGTTTAAAAACAAACACAAGAGATAAAGATTTATTTTAAAGTTTTAATGAATATTACGTAATTAATTAATAAACAGTAAATAATTTTGATGTATAAAGCAATATTAGTTATTCCAATAAATAAGAAAGTAATTTAAATAAAGAAATATATGCACAACACCTAGAGTGCAAAAATTGTGTAATTATTTTTTAATTAAATACATAGAACAGGAGCTAAGAGCGAGTTCTTGAGTTAATTATAGGCCTTAAAGATAATTCGCTGGCACTTAAAAGATACGGACGTATTTAACTAACGAAAACAATTCAGAAATGAGCACGATTTCAGTTTTGACCTAAAATTAACCTAATAAATTCGAATTATAGGCTTATGTACAGAACTCGCCTATTACTAGTAATGATCATCAAAGCATTTGATAAAGAAAGAAATCAATGAAAA
>BGPR01029878.1:0-19006 GCA_013235015.1 Araneus ventricosus
AAAATATCACATTGTGTAAATGCACCCCATCTTAGTTATACTTCTAAGGAGCAATCTGCACGCTGTGCTTGCCGATTCTTTCTGAATAATTATTGATATACGGTTTTTTATATAAAGTTCTTATATAATCTGGCTTTAACGTTGTGAAAGAAAAGATCATTGTTTCACCATGCGCATAAAAGCATTATTTACTAAACTCGCTCATAATTCCTCTAATATTCAACAATTCTTTTCCAAATTTTTACAAAATGCTTCTCTAACATATTGTCATCTTTTCTGTAAGTTTTGTATAATATAACAGAAAACTCTACATTTTATAAGCAAAAAACAGGTGGAAAAATTTGAAATGTTTTAAGAAAACCTTTATATTTTCCTAAATATTTAAGCTGAGTTTACGAAAATTCTTGTAAATATTATGTACATTAAACATTACGATTTCTGAAAGTTTCATCTTGTTATCAGTATTCTGTGAAGCGGGGTGGGCCAAAAACCTTTTTGTGTTCATCAGTTTGTAGACGGCCCCCTAATTGCACTCAGGACCAAATCTTCAATGTAAAATGTGAATTATTGTCTATTCTTTACATATCCGAAGTTTAAAGGCAGTCAGTTAAACCACTTCGCAGAAATTCTAAAAAATGTGAAAATCTGCAAGTGTCCGGATACTTTTGGGCATATAGTGTATATATGCCACTGTAACTCTTAGCACACGGTATATTTTTCGGCCATGTTAAGTCAAAAGTTAATTTACAAATGAATCAAACCGCTAATCTTCTAGTCGAAGTAAATTTTACTCTAAGTACGTGTTGTGTGATTTCCTTCACTAATTACGTTTTCCTGCTAGAGAATCTATTCCAAAGGTAGGAAAAAACATTTATTTTTCTGAACTATAATAAATTTTGAGTGTTTTCAGCGTTAATTTTGCGTGACATTTGTTTTAAGTAAAAAAGTCTCTTGGGGCATATTCATACAATTGACTCCGGGGGACATTGATGCGCATCTTCTGTGTGTATCAATGTGCCTTAACAGCAACTAATTTGCAAAATTGTCTTCAGAAATGTAAAAAACCTGAAAAATGAACTACCTAAGAGAAACACACAATTAAGCATTTATTTAAACTATGAAAACAGTTTGAATTTCATTGCAAAAATAAAAAGAATTGTTGTAAATTAAGTTTAAAATATTTTTTTACGAATTTAATAAAATTGTAAAGAAAAACTGTGCGGAAATTTAATTAATATCATCGAAAAGATAATTTTTTCAATTTTTATATGGTGTGAAAATTATTTTTGTGCTAATTGTTTTTGGAAGTCATCAAGGAAGAAAGCGAAAATTTCCCTTAATTTTTAATTCATTAAAATTTCAAAAAACGGCTTTGAGGTACACAGTCTCTCCCTCCAAAATGTATTTATACACAGAGACACACATTCGCCTTTATTATTTGTAGAGGTAAGTTATTTTCTGAGGCATTATTGTTTCAATTTTCCAGAGTCATTAAAAATGTTTTATTTTATTAAAATAAAAGTTTCTTTCGTCGTTAAACTTTTAGAACCTGATTTGGAATATAAAGTTTTTTGATTAAAAACCTTTTGTTTTGATCACAGACCTATTAACTTTCATTATTTTCTATATATTCGTGTATCAATATACCTGTTGTATGATGCAGAGTGATACAAATCCATTTTTAGGAAAAAAGAGTAATAAATACTTGTTATTTCATTTATGACCAAAACTTGAAACTCGACTAAAATCCTATATTAGATTAACAAATGCATAAATATAGTGTATTAGTTCTAATTATTTCCATTGGTAAAATAATCTTTTAGCTTTTCAAAGAAAAGTGTATCAATGTCCCCGTGTTCCCCCTATATTTATTTCTGATTTCCTTCTTACTCATAAACAAACAAAGAAATAGTTTTAAAATGAAATAGTGTCAAAAACTCTTTTCACATTAAAAACACTGCCTTTATAACTTATTACTACTTTATTCAACAAAGTTTTCTGGAGGGAGGGGACTGTAAAATTCCGAAAAATTTAAAGTAATTAAACCATACGAAATACTTCTAAATGACAATATAAATCACAAATATGCAAAATTTTATTTTTGTAAAAAGTATTATCATATAAATGGTGAAACACCGTTTCAAAGAACACTGCAGAAAATGAAAAAATAATATGTGTTCGAACATTTATAAAAAGCATTCTAAAAATCAAAATTTTAATTATTTTAATTTGGTATGAATCTTTTATTCGCATGATAATAATGCTTTATAAAAAAGCATTTGTAATGTATTTCTGCTTTTCAATAATGGACAACAAACCATCATAAGCCAAAAAGAAAACCTCAACCAATAAAATAGAAGTAATGCTTGAGATGAAGCAACATTTATTATGTTTTGCTATTTTCCAATAATGTATAACAAACCATCACAAGCCGGGAAGAATATCCCAGCCAATAAAGGAGAATTCTCTAATCTGTCTATCTGCAGCCTTATTTCAATGCGAGAAGCCTTCTAGCTCCGGTCACTTGGAAATGGCATTCCGGAATACACTAAACCGAGGAACACGCCTCGAGTACATGCCACTACAACACGCGCCAGCTCCACCTCCGTTCCCATTGTCTTGCCCCACAATGCAAAAGCTAATCCATAATTCTTATTCTTTGCTCCGTTCCGAAATTTTGATTCGATGACTCGATAGCGAATGCTTTAACGGGAAGTCGTCGTCGTGCCAGGCAAATTCCAGTCCATTGCATGAAGTCCAATATTGATCAAAGAACACCGAGGAAATGAAATTCAAAAAGGATTATTCATGGTGTGTCTCTAAAGGAAATCAAAAGATGGCATGCATCTGTAAGTATGCCTTCGCAACGAGCTTCTTGTGGACTTCACTGTGCTCCTTTATGTGACCTGCCAGCAAATGTGGTTTCATATATCGATTTTGGTAATAGGGATTCACACACCGATTCTTCCTCACCTGAGTAGTTTCGAAGTTGCTTTCAGACTGGTCGAAAGTTAGCCAGAATACACTGAATTACAATAGCGTTTCTGAATTTTGGTATTGTTTCGTAAATTTCCGTGGCTATATTTTTCATTAAGTTATATATATATCGATAGTTGTTAATTTTTTTCTTACACAAATTCTATCCCGACAGGAGTTGCTAATAAATGAATAATAAATAAAAGCATGCTGAATTACAATTGGGTGTTAGCGTTTCAGTACCATTTCAAAAGTATCACTGGGAAATTTTTTATATAATTTTATGTATCGATTTCAGCAATGGGAATTCGCACACTGATTCGTCTAGGAATAAATGGAAAGTTTCTTTTAGACTGGACTGAAAAACCAGAACAAACTGAGTAAAAATTATGTTTCTGCACTTCAATAATGCTTCGTAAATTTCAACGAGTAATTTTTTCATGAAGTTAAATATACCGTGTTTGCTCGTGAGTTTTGTTACTCAAATTCTTCCCTTAAGGATATTGCTCTCACAGTGAAGTAAAATTAATCTGGATATGTTGAATTAAAATACTGTTTCTATATTTCAGCAGTGTTTCATAGATTTCACTGGGTAAGTATTAATATAATTTTAGGTTTTGATTTAATTAATCGATCTTAAAAACTAATCTGTCTTCACGAAGAATAGTTGCCTGACTTTGATGTCATACTTAAAATTAAATCTGAATATGCTGAATTACAACACTCTATCCGCATTTTCAATACCGTTTCTTAAATTTCAATAGGTACATTTATAAGGTTAAATCATATGGAAATAAAAATTTTTATTTTATTGAATTATAAATTTCTCGTGCAATTTCCTTCAATTAACTTCATTAATAGATACCACTTAATATTTCACACCTGCTGCAGTTTTAGAACTTTTAAGATCCATATTTCATTCATATGATAATTAAAACTAATTATACTAAGGTAGTTAGGGTCTGAAACATCACACAATTGTTCTAAGGTGGTTAAGGCCTGAAACTCCTTACAATTGTACTAATGTGGTTAGCGCCTAAAACTCCTTACAACGATTGCAAGACATTTACCACTTGTTACCAACCAAATATATGATGATAATGCGCTTTCTGGACAAATTTAGCTTTTAATCAGAACAGCCTTTCATAACAACATTATTATTTTAAACTGTTATATGAACGACTAATTTCAATATTTATCGTAACTAATTAGTAGATCCATTTGGAATACTAATATATAACATAGGACAAATATACTACTTAATTAAATATCAATGTAATGCTGGCAATGTTGCACGAAGTAATTGCTTACGTTATTTTTATTGGGACTTAGTTTGAGATATTAATCAAAATGAATACATAAGAGATAAAGAAAACTAATTTAATAAAAACAATTTCTGAAAACACACTTTTATTAATGTACTAAAATCTAGTTAATATATTGTAGAATTAAAGTTTATTAATGTATTTTTTACCTATGGCTTTTAAGTCATTTTTTATTTCATTATTATAAATAATTAGAAATTTTAACCTAAATTTTTTCTGAATTTCATCACCAGGTTGCTCCATTTCTGTGAATTAAAAATTTAATTAAATTATCAATGAACTGACCTTTAAGTTCTGAAAATATTAAAATAGCATATTGTCATCGACAAAGCACAAATGTACCAAATTTCAAAACTTCAGCACACCAGGAAGGGAGTTTAAAATCAATTATAAAATTCCACTTTCACAAACCTGAAATAAGTCATGTTGAATAAAAGGATGTAAAAAGAGAGAGAATGTGATAGAAACTCATTTAATGTAGCGAATGATGTGCAAGAAGAAGCAGCTGAAGTTCCTATTAATCAAAAAGGAAATATTCAGAATTGTATTACAAAAAAATAATCATAATGACCTACTAAACGAACTAATCAGAGTAATTGAATTGTGCTTCAAGTTTGCTAAAACTATTGATCATGAATTTTTTAAAAAAATTAGAATTATTGATGTAATTAAGTTGTTTAATAGGTTTTGCATTTCAGTAATTTGTCTAAAAATGTGTAACTAGGATAACTTCTTACTAAATACGAAAAGTTTAAATTTAGTTCGATACACCCGAGTCCAAACTAAAGTAATATAATTTATTAAAAAAGCGTCCTTCTGCATTACTTTAATATTGCGTAATATAGAATTGTATAGGATGGGACATTCTTTAAACTACATGCTATAAAGAATAAGTCACGTTCAGAATAAGGTATATAAATCTAGTCAGTTGGTAAAAATACTGAAATATAATATTAGTTAAGGTCATCAGTGGCCTACAACTTACTGATTATGAAATAAATACTTACACTTAAAAGCTTACAACATTGAATAAGTTTCTTTCTAAATTTGGCATCAAATCAATCCTTTTTTGAAAAGCAAACAATAATGGAAAAAAATACTTTTTAAGAGCTTCTATGAAAGTGTTCTCATGAACTCACTTACACAAAAATTTATAGTTTTGCTGACTATTACAAACAAATAGTCTAAATTTTATATCTAATACTTATTTCAATATTTTACATCGTTAGTTTATATATTAATTGTCGAATATCTCTTAGAATACTAAACAGATGGCAATTACAATACTACAATATATCCACATATTTAAAGAAGCATGGATTTACTTTGTGGATTTTTAAGAAACTTTTGAACGCTATAATAATACGTAAATATACTATTAATATTGACTCTGTGATTCAGCACACTGATGAAATAAGAGCATTATTAAATACTTTAATTTCATAATATGCGTTGGCTAATACCTACTGATAAATGATATCATATTTTGCTGCAAGTATTTGATTTATTAATTTTTTATTGTAATGTCATAAGATGATATAACACAAACCATTATTTCATCATCTAAAAAATTGAATTGATGTAATGCATTCTGTGAGTTTGATGCTTTGCACAATCTGAGTCAATGTAACATGATGAATTAACTTAATGCATTAATGTAACATAATGCATTAAGTGAATTTTTCCTTATTATGGTACATTCTGTTAAATCAAATTGCAATTAATGATTGTTAATGCAAAATTTCCTTGCAGAAGTAAGCTGCAATCAAACGCAAATCAGTCGCTTCCCTATAAGCTAATAAAAATCGTAGTAAAAATACTTCTGACTGAAAATTTGAAATCATAATGTTGTTTCTTTAATTTAAACATTATTAATTCATTTCTAAATCTTTAGTGTAATGTTTTTCAAATTGTACATCCATTAAATCTCCAAAGCCCGTCCTTAAATAATTTAAAGTAATGCAGCAATTTCACAGCCTTATGGATCAATCATTTATTTTTAGATGCATGCCGTAAATTATGAATGAATAAAACGTCCGCGCAAAGCAAGTTTTTATTTGATTCTTGGAATATCGTCTAATAAAAATTTGAAAAAAGACTGATTCCTTTAAAATTTGATTACCTATCTATGGACTTGCAAGAAATCTAATTTAATATCATAGCTATGCTTTTATCAATTAAAAATTTCGTTATATCTGATGATACGTATCGACTTCAGCTTCTTCTTTCTGTCTATTCTAGCTTTGTCGAATCTTTGTAAGTAGATTGCGTTTTATAAGATCATATTTTATTTCTAAATTTCATTTTAAACATTTCCAAGAAGCGAGAACGAAGCTTTCGCTATAAATAATAGTTTTTTAACACTTACGCACTGAAAAGTGTGAAATTTTATGTTTATATTTAATAATTCCTAACGTATAAGTCTCTTTTATCACCAGCAGTTAATTTCAAGGTTATTAGTGTTGAAACTTTTAGTTTTTTTCTGAAAAGTGTGAAGTTTACGTTCTATAGGTTATCAATGCAAACATAGTGGTTTTTTTTTAAATTCTGCATTTGTATTCATTAATTAAACGAATATTAATGGCTGTATAAATTTTATTTTACACTGCATTTTGCTGCATTCTTATTTTGTTTTATGAACTTGATAAATCTTCACTTTTAAAATGCTTAATATCAATACTTATGATATTAGAAATGCCTTTTTTGTTCAGTAAACCATAGTTGAAAGACAGTCCAATATTCATATCTTAAGCGAAGCGATAACTTTCACCCTCCTAGAGTAACCATGTGGTGCAAAAATCTCGTAAAATTTTATATCTCTTCCGATATAATCTTCCAAAAAATTGTAAAAGTGCCCAGGAAAAGCAAAATTTTGGCTCTCCCAGAAAGCAGGAGGATTTCTCCAGAAATGTCAAAAGCCACGCACTGTATAAAACCCGTTCAAATAATACGTAGCATCGGCACGTACAAGTCTCGCTATTTTTAGGGCAATAAAGTTTTGATTTGTGACCTAGATTGCTCTATAATTGCTTTATCTTCTCTGTACATTTGTTTTTCTTTATCTAAGAACTATCTTTCTGCAACTCATAGTATCTCTCGGCCATTTTCTTTTTGTCTGGGTACTACCTAACTTCAGACTTCAAATGACTTAAAAATGAAATATTCAGAATTCTCTGGAAAATAAAGAATGTGTAAATAGTTTATAATTGTTGATTCTGAAAAGTTAATTTGCTTACTAACATTTATCCTGCAAATTATTGGCACATACATTATAAAAGACATTCCTGTTATTTGATACAAACTTTTTCCGTAGAGTCATAGGGCATATTTAAAAAAACCTGTAATATTTAATTGCAACAATGAATACAGTTTTATTGTACCACTTTAAACTTATTGCCAAGAATAGAAAATTTATTAATTCGTTTACGTCAATATTTCCTCGAATAATTCCATTATTTCATCAAGTCTAGCCTATCAACTTAACCTATGATCTATTAATTAATAATGCATTAGTACAGTGCACTTAAATTTAAATTATTATTTTCAAGTGTTATTCTATCTTATCCTTATAAAGCATTTAATTACCCTTAAGTTTGTCGAAAAACAGACAATATTAAGCTGTACATACGGAAGACATAGCACATAGCCAAACTCAAGTTACAACTTAACGTTAGCATCCAGTCAGGCATAGCTGTGAAAACTGATTTCAGCGTTTGAACGTAATTGCGAGTCACAAGCTGATTATCCACGTTTAAGCAGAAGCTCCCCCCCAAACTGAAGCTTATCTCAACAATTTCGCAGCGTCTTCTGAAAGTTACAACCAAGCATACTTGTAAAATCTAGCTAAACTCAGACTTTGATCTAAAGGCGCGATTAATTTGTTCAATTTAAACATCTCTCCAAACCATCAAGGGTTTCCATCAAAGTGACGCTTTGATACGAAACGAAACTGCCTCAGGCTATTCCAATAATGTAACCAAACATTGGATCTTACAAGGTAGAGCTTCATACCATTTCACTTATTTAGCTTGTAATACAAAATTGAAGGCAGCTCATTTGAATGTTTAATGTATTTAACATTAAATTTGGATAGATTTTCCAAATTTATGTTTACTGTCGATATGGATTTTAGACATTCTCGGTAGATTCTTGTTAACAGTAATTCAAAGCCTACAAATTTATATGAACTATAGAGGTAAAATAATGTGAAATTAAGTTTACAGAAATGCAATAAAAAATAGGCCATGGGAAAAATATCTGAAATGATTTTAATATTATTTAACATTAAATTTAGACCATTCTCCATATTTTACACATTATCTAGCTGAGAGGAAGGATTATCGTAAAAACCTGTAATTTTTCAAAACTCAAACGGCTTAAAACAGGTGTAAAATAAACAGGGACAGATTATTTTTTGCTTACATTTTTTTTCTAAACTTTTTGTAGTCAAAATATCTCTTAAAATATTGCAGAAAATTAGTCTTTTTATTTTCAAGCCAATCATACAAAAAAAAATCGTAAAAGACACATAAAAAATTATCTATCCGCTTTTTTAGAAGTTACTGTGAATGAATATAACTTACGCTTATTTGCCTTCTACCGTCAAGTATTCATGTACCTTATACTAGTTAATTCCATAGATTTAAGAACAGCAGGCTCGAAAAAGATGATCAGGGCCAAAAGGATATACATATGAACATACGTGGTTGAGCAAAATGTAAGTAATGAGGATGATGTACGATCATATGAAAACTTTTGGTTACTTATTTAACATTTTTTAAGTATATTCTGAAAATTACATTAAATATTCTTCAACGTAGTTTTGTAAATATATCACATTCTTTCTTCGAAAAAAACGTAATTATAAGTCTTTAAAAATGCTGACAACAATGTTGACGTGGTGGTTCAAAAGCTCGTAACTTGCAATTGAATGGTTGAGATGAATTTAAGACAACTAAAAGGTTAGAAAAAATTACAAAGTCTTTCAGTGGGTGTATGGTGTAAACAGTCCAACACGCAGGATAATGGAGAGTGAAGGTTTATTCACAAATGTGCAGGAAAAACACGTAGCACAGGTAACAGGAAACAATAGATATTGCACAGATTACCAACGTAAACAGACAACAATTCACAGGTAATACCAGTTCAGCACTTTGAGATTTAGCAACACAAACAGTCAGAAAATCACTAATAACGAGAATGACAGAACTTTCAATAGCGCTGAGCTCACCGGCTTCTAGCTCGCACTGCAGACGAAACTCCCAAGTCGTTCTAGTGTATCAGCACACTACTCTGATCCAAACGCGGTCCTTATATGCTCTCTCCGACAGGCCGTGACGTCACATGGAGTTTTCTCGTATATTCAAGTGTATTTCCTTTCCTAATAGAGATATCGAGAAAAGGGTCACATTTTCTGGAATCATCGATTTGTCGCCAAGTTTGTCGCCGAGGCCAGGATTCCCGGAACGGCCGCTGCCCGTCACTCAATGCTTACCCCTGTAAAACTCCCTCCCCAACTATAAGACAAGCGAGGCAGGAAAACGACATTACATCTTTGTAACGCCATCGTCTATTTTGAATTGTATCATGGACCAAATCTACTGGTGAAAAGTCTCAGTCCTTTGTCCGCAAAACATTGCTGGATTAAACAGAATTACCTTTTTTCTTCGGATAAGTAGATATTCAGTAATATTGAACTATTTTTACAAATTTTTATATTCAATATATATATATATACTAGCAGTAAACGCGCGGCGTTGCCCGTGCATAATGACTTCAAGAAAATAAAAAAAGCGCAGAATCACATAAAATGAAGTTTCAAAAAGTAATCAAAACAAAAAATGTGAGTATTGTTTCCTCAGGTGCTTGGGTACGTTGAGCAGCATTTTTTGTCTTTAAGTAGTCTCTCTGACCATTTTCAAGGCGGACGCTTAGATGAATCACGGTGGGCTGTCGCTCGTGATTCGGGAAGTTAAATATTCTCCATACTGCTTCGTTGCTGCTGATGCATTTGATATCAGTGGATTTCATTTAAGTCATTTTCGTCCAAAAACATGCGAACAAACATCTCAAACGACACAATTAAATAACACTTTTTCTAGATTAAATTTTAAAATTGCGGCTTCAAAGTGTAATGAGTCACAATTACGACTACCTCTGTACCAATTTTTAAGGCTTTAAGTACAGTATTTTCAGTCTAAACATCGCACGCACATACACAAAAACATTGCCTTTTATAAGTATGGATTGATATACGTAATATCTCAGAGAGCTTGGTTCACAGATTCCACAAAATTTTGGTGGAATAAAATATGAAAAAAATGTGTTAGGATATTAAGTCAGCTTTAAACAATGAAAGAGAAACACGCAATTAAATATTTGTTTAAACAATGAAAATGGTTTTGATTGCATTGCAACAATGGAAAGTTTTGGTGTGAATTATACCACAAATATATTTATGGCAACAAAATAAAAATAGTGTTGCAAATTTTAAAATATTGTATGGCAACTTTTTCGTTTGAAACAAACTTTTCGGCGTGTAAAATAGACTTCATTAGAATGGAAATTGCTTGTACTTTCTAATGGTGTATCCATTTCTTGATACGATTATTAGAAAAAATTCAATGGAGAAACGAGTATGAAAAATCACTCAAAAAACCACAAAATATTAAATAAAACATTTTCTAAGTTTCTGTGCAGTCTGACAACTTTTTTAAGTCATAATAATATTGCATTAAAACCTCTTTTAATTTATTAAGTGGGATGCTAGTGAACAGGCCCTGAAAGTCATATGTCTCGATATGAGTTATTTCATTGTTCTTTGTAAAATCAATCACTTTAGTATTATTTTTAATGATCCTAGTAAAATTTTCTTTTTCTTTAAAATTTAGAATATTATTTAGGTACTTAGAGAATATTTCTTCTGCTTTTTTCAAGTCGGTATTTATTCCGCAAGTGATATATCTGAAATTAATGGGCTGTTTGTGGAATTTTGGATAGATTATAATATATGGAAGGATCATATTATTGTTTATGCAATTAATTCTTTTATTTAAAACACTGATTTTTTCTGTACAGTACAGTGCTACTAGATTTATATAATTTGAATGTTTTAGAGGTTTTTAGCTCCTTATCCAGGAGTTCTAAATAGAATTTTTTACAAACAATACAGAAATTGCCTGAAGCTTTATCGATTGGAGTTAAAATGAAAAGTTTTTGTAGTTCTTTGATTTTTTTTCTTGTTTTTAAGGAATAACGACTGTTATTTTTACAATAATTGTAGAACTTCTTCTAAATTCCACAAGAATCCTGCTAAATTTAGAAGTGTCACTAATGGCTGCAATTCTTATATTACTAAATCGGGCAAATTACTTCAAAAATACCTGCAGGCAACTTTAGATAATTTGAGAGAACAAAATAATACGATAATTATTAATAATAATATTGAAATAGTCAATGCAATTAGAGATGTTGAAGTCTTCAATATACAAACTTATGATTTCCAAGATCTTTTTAATTGTATAGATATAGAATATTTGGTCTACATTCTTGTGGAGATGTATAAAGATTTTGGATTTAATAAGAATTTAAGTATGTATAAGTACAAAACTCTTATTAATTTAGTATTAAACGAAAATTTTATTATTTTTAATAATAGACTCTTCCATCAGATTAAGGGCCTGCCACAGGGGGGACCAGCTAGTAATATTTTGGCTAATTTATATCTACATTTTTATGAGAAGGACTTCATTTCTAATAATTCTTATTTAATATTTAGATTTATTGATGATCTTATTGTATTTAATAAAGATCTAGAACATAAGCCATAAATTAATACTTATCCTGATTATTTAAAACTAATTAAGAATAATGATAATGAATTAACACCAGAATTTCTTGATTTAGAATTAAAAATTTTAGTCGGAAAAATTAAGACTGAATGTATTTGACTTTGATATTAATAGATTTCCTTCCTGGAATAGTAACCTTAGCAAGTCTATTTTTAAAAACTTAGTAATTAACTATATAATTAGAAATAATAGACTAGTTACATATAACAATAATATGATTAAAAACAATATACATTTTTTTAAGAAAGCTCATTGTTTGGAATCCCTAAAGCATTTTTATTTGCATGTATTAATAGGAGACACTTAAGTGACTTAAAATAAAAAATATATATTTATTTGGGTAAAAATTTTTATTTTTCTCTATTACAAATGTTTTCTAAAAATTTTAGTGCTAAGATTATGTTTACAATTTAAGTTAGTTTATTCTAGTTAGTTTGAAATAATTCAATTTCCTGAATATAGGTGGCGCCACTATTTTTTAATATACAAGGTGATTATAATTAAAGTTGCACTTTCAAAAGGCTTTAAAAAAGGAACCACTGGTCAGAATGACCTGATATTTCATCTGAGTTTACGTGAAGCAATGAGAATTTGTTTTGTGTAAGAAAAAAAATAGTTCAAAAGTTTACTGATTGATGGAGCTGTACTCGTCATAAGATGCTAAAAAACAATTTCTTTAAAATATATGCTAATTTTAAGATGATAATTAAAAGACGTGATAGGCGCACTGCACATTACACTTGTGATGAAAAGGTGGGTAACATGCAGTTCCTGTTATTCTGCGTCTGAAAAGGTAGTCATGACTCTATCATTGAAGGGTTGGGCTCTGCTTGTGAAGCTTTCTTACAAGAACAGTGACTGCTGCAATTGCATTGAAGAAATTCAGGAAATTAAAGGGTTTAAGAAGCGGCTTTGGTCCAACGACTACATTCGGTCTGAAGAAGATGATTGATAAATTGGAAGAGGCGGGTTCATTTGACATGAAATGTGGCAGAGGGAGGAAAGCAATTGCTTCGACGTCTGTGGGAGATGTGGCTACAGCATTGCAAGAAGCGTCAAGCAGTTCGGGGAATTCCCCGTGCACTGCACGGGGAATTTCCCGAACTTTAGACATGCCTGTCAGCACGGTTCGTAAAATTTTACGAAACAGCCTGCAATGCTATCCATTCAAAATTACGCATATTCAGGAGTTGGTTCCTACTGACCTGCCAAAACGAGAAGCTTTCGCCCTCCAATTTCTTGCTCGAATGGACGTGGACAATACATGGCCACGGAACATTTTGTGGACAGACGAAGCCCATTTCCATCTCCGAGGTTCAGACAATACTCAAAATTGCAGAATATGGGCAAGAGATAATCCGTACCAAATGCAACAATTGTCTCTTCATTCAGAAGTTCACAGTGTGGTGCGGGTTTACGGCAGCATTTATCGTTGACCCTTTCTTTTTCGAGGATATTGGTCCTTCCGGTCCTGTAACCTGTACAGTCAATGGGACACGTTATAAATCTCTTTCGCTCAACCAGCTCATTCCAGCGCGGATGTGTGGATAGCACAATTTTTATACAAGATAGTTCTCCTCCGCACACTGCAACACCAGTGAAGCAGCTGCTGAATCTGCATTTTGGAACTGACTGAATTATCAGACGCCACAGCCTGCCCGCCACGACACCTGACTTGAACCCTTGCGATTTCTGGCTGTGGGGTTACCTAAAAGATGTTGTGTACGGGGGTCCGATTGCGAATTTAGCTGAGTTGAAAAACCACATTACGTAACACGTTCACAATATCACCACTGAAACCCTCCGATCTGTTGTGGAACATGCTGTTTTAAGCTTTCAGCTCATAAGAAAAAACGGTGGACAGCATATTGAACATTCCTTTAGCAATTCTAAACCGACTTCCTTTTCATGGTGGTTTCATCAGTTTTTGCCTTTTCAACATTTTTTGGCCTAGGGACATTCAAAAACCTATTTCATTTTTGCTTTTTCTACGGTTTTTGGCCTAGGGACAATTAAAAACCAATTTTTTCCTATTTGTCGTGGTGGATGGGTTTTGAACAAAGAGTGCCACAACAACATGTCACGTCTAGCATATATTTTAAAACAATCGTTTTTTCAGCATCTTATAACGAGTACAGAGCCATCTATCAGTCAACTTTTGAACTATTTTTTTTCTTTCGCAAAACAAATTCCCTTTGCATCACGTATACTCAGATGAAATGTTTAGGTCATTCTTACCAATGAATCTTTTCACACAGTCTTTTAAAAATGCAACTTTAATTATAATCACCCTGTAGTTCCTCTAAAATCGTTCCATATAAATATTTAAATAATTAGAATGTTTTATAAAAATTTAGGTTTATAAATTATTCTCAAGAATTTTAACTTATATATGACATTTTAATAAAATTTAAGATCTATTATTAATTTTCAAGAATATGAATATATTTTATGCGGGCTGTATTGAGTCTTTAGAAGAGCTGATAGATATACTGATGGCGGTAAAATGAATTTCTCACACTTTTATTCACTAATTCCTTGTTAATATATTTATATCTTAAATGTAGAATTAATTGATGTTGTGCAATTTAGAATAATGTGCAATATTTTATGTTTTTAAAATAAATGTTAGATATCTCTCTGATAGTATGTAATTTAGGGTTAAGACACTTTTCCCTCTTTATTCTGCATATTTAGGGTAATTTACCCTATATGTTTTCAACAACTGGTCTTATTGATGGTTTCGCGCACATAAAATCAAGATTTTAAAATGACAAGCTCCTACAAAGTCGAGCTGACCAATTAAATTATTGAAAACTCCATATTTGGATTGTATTTTTAAATTGTTAATTTAGTCTTAATAGTAACAGAATTAATATGGTATTTTCAAAAACTTTCTATAGGTACCTTTGGCATTAATTTAATAATTTTGATTATTTGATTAATTTAAATTTAGATAAAAAATCAGTTAATTGTTTGATTTGTATGTTGTTTTACCTGTGAATAAATATGTTATTATTATTACATATACATATGTATATATATATATATATATATATATATATATATATATATATATATATGTAATAATAATAACATATTAAAGGTTATATATATAACCTTTTTAATGTGTTTTGTTTATTTTGTTTTGAATGTTCATATAAATAATGTTCATATATATAACAGGTTATATTTGGGTTGATTTTACTATATATATATATATATATGTGTGTGTGTGTGTGTGTGTATTAAAACAAACAAGAGACAAAAGACAAAAATTCAAAAACAAACAAGAAGCAATGCCCCCCAAAAAAGACAAATTTTTTAAAAATTGAAAAATATCATGGCAAAGTCAGGGCGCTCGTCAGGAAGAGAAGCTCACCTATGATATTAATAAGTGCTTTTTATCTGCTAGCAACATACGGAAACCGGGAAAATATGTTGCTATCCCCACAAAAAGCACAAGACAATTAAAAATGTAAAAAATCTGGATCTGGAATAAAAGACAAATACAATGAAGAAGATTTAAAAAATCGAAAGAAAAAAACACGAATACAAAAAACATAGAATATAAATAATACAGTAGTATTCACAAAACAATAAAAGAGAAAAAGGCTCACCACCGCCAGGAATGAGCGCACAATGTATATAAATATATATATATATATATACTGAATTCGTTGTTCTAGTTGTTAAATAAGGAACAGGCCATTTTTTATTTATTATGGGAGTGTGGTGGAATATACATACATCTCGTATGAAAGTTCCAAGTCGAAAAAGAGCGGAAAGTCCCTGCATTCTCTCAGATAGGGATTTAACATATAGACACGTGATCAAAGTGAAGGGAATATTAGCTTTTTTTTAGTAAATTACGTAAGTGTTTTAGGGAAAAGTATGGCGCCGACAAGTCGCTGATTTCGCGATTCATGGGAGTAATTAAAATATTCTTTTAGTAATAAATGTGCCAAAACGCAATATTTAATATAGCTCCAGCGCGGGAAATAAAACCAAACTGGAGTTTAAGAAAAGTGATTTTGGAATACATTAAGACTTTACTAAGATTTTAAAATATATAATATTTATTAAAATATATAATATTTAAATTAAGTGAGATTATTACATACATATATAAATAACCTGATTACTACCCCAATAAGGGAATTTATTATTTTGAAAATTAAATGCTGTTCTTTTATCAAAAATATCTGTTACAATTTTACTATCTATAATTTTTATATCTAAATCTAGAAATTCTGCATCTAATTCATTGTCATTAGTTTTTATTTGTTTTGAATACTCAGGATAGAACTTAGTTTGTGGCTTTAGGTCAATTTCTTTATTAAATATTATCAAATCATCTATATATCGAAATAATATACTAGAGTTATTATTAATTAAATCTTTCTCCTATTAGTGTAGGTATATATTGCTAGCTGGACTTCCTTGGGGTAATCCCTTAATTTGATGGTAAATCTTATTATCAAAAAGAATATAATTTTTCTTTAGTGCAAGATTAATAAGAGTTTTATATTTATTAATGCTAATATCTCTTTTTAGACCAAAATCTTTTTGTATTTTTACTAGGGTATTAATCAAATCTTCAATATCTAGAATATTAAATAAAAATCCTGGAAGTCAAATGTTTTTACACTAGATATGCCAACTTCTTCGATTACATCTACAATCTCTATACTATTATTGACAATAATTGTATCTCTTTTCTTATTCAAATTCTTTATGATTGTATGTATGTATTTTTGTAAGAGTTTGCCAGATTTTGTAATATATGCATTGCAGCCATTGGTAACACTTCTAAATTTAAGAGGACTCTTGTGAAATTTTGAAGTTAGAATGATGTGAGGATAATCTTTTTTTATATAATGAATTCCTAGTTTTTATATGGAAGGCTTGAATTCTATTTCTCTGTCACATAGTTTTGACCCATTATATTTATCACTGTTAATTAGATGTTCATCAAGTAGTTTTTGTAATAATATTTACAAATTATATCAAAGTTGCTGGGCACTATGTCTAAATAGACTATTACAAAGTCTGTTTGCAGCTCTTTTATTTCTTTTTAAATAACTAGATATCTAATATAATCATGAGATTTAAAGTTATAGTTAAAAAGATCTAATAAAGTTTTTTGTTTATATTCATTAAATGCATCTAAAGGCAAAATATATTTAATTGCCATATTTAATATTAATTTTTTCAATGTCTTTTTTTAATTTTCATTTTAATAATTTCTTCACTATAGCTAGAACCAAACGATGCTTTGTACCCTTATTCATTAATTCTCTAAGTTTTTCATTTCTAACAATATTCAAATCTCCAGTAATTGCATGCCGATGATCGTCATTCAAGAAATTATTATATTTTATACATTTACAATCATCACTCGTATTACTTTCTTTCAAACTATTATAGTTAAAAATCATTCTGCCTAATTGTTTGTTATATTTAAATGCACGTTTCATTTTAATATTTTTATAGGAAAGCAATTAATATGATAATCTAGTATAGAAGAAAATTTACAGTTATCACATAATATTTGTTTATATAAAGGAAGGTACAATATCCAATATCTTTCTATATTATATATATATAACATCATCCTGAATTATATCCATTGAAGCACTAATTTAATCACAGACAGTAAAAAACAGAAATCATATATTGATACATTTATTGAAAATGCATTGAGATATGGATTTCCTATTAATTTCATGCTTGCTTATGTTAACAAAAAATTTTTAACACCTTTAAATTAATAGTCTATTGGAATTAATTATTTTGAAATAATCATATTTATAGAATTCACTTAGATTTTAGTACATCACTACATAGGTAGATGGTGATACTATATTTAGAAATAGAGTGCATCTTTAATTTTAAGAATTACATCATATTATTTAAAGTTTATTCTCATAATAAAATAAGTTACTATAATGATTTTTAAAAATTAAATTTATAGTTTAATTCATTAATGATGTTTTTGTATAGAATATATAACCTATTTTAGGTATAATATTTGCACTATAAATGCGGAACTGTATTTGTATATAGCTTTTCGCTTTATAATGCTCTGACTTTGAATTGGTAAGCATTTAGTTATTTTCTCTTTCTTTTCTTGAAGTAGTTTGGAGATTTACGCCTATACTTTTTGCTTTTTTCCAATAATTGGCCTTCGCAGAAGGTTGGCGCCTCAAAAATTCGAATTTAATGCGACATAATCGATTCCTAAGATCGACTGGCATTTGATTGTTGGAATTTCAAATCTGGGTTGTCTTTTTCATAGTAATAGTTTATAATCAAATTATCTTTCTGTATTTCATTGTATGATTATTATTAGGTAATATTATTTTATATTTAATTTTAATTATTGGTTTAATAGGTGTATATACTGAAAATGTTCTTTGAGTTTTAATTGTTTGTAAAATATTTAACTATATATATATATATATATGAAACAACATTTCCATTGATGTTGTGTTTATCCAAATTCAAAAAAGATGCAGTCGCTTAAGGCCAAAACTGTTTATTCCAGAAGTAAGGCATAATCAAATTAGTTATAGAGTACTCTATGATAAAGATTTTTAAAAGATTAACGAAATAATAAAGACCTGGCCAGGAGTGAAGAATTACGCCTAAAACGGTGTGATTTGCTCAGTGCGTTACATGATTACGAAAGAGGAAATTACGCAGACGCGGAGAGTTTTTACAATACCAAAAAGGTAAATGTACCGAAGTTGAGGCTCTAGAAATATTGCAATTGTTGCGAGTCTAGTTAGAGTAGAAGTGTTTTTTATCATAGGATTGAAGTAGAATAATTCGTTCGTAATTAAAAAATAA
>BGPR01029879.1:392-19006 GCA_013235015.1 Araneus ventricosus
CCTGTCATGCACATCGAAAGAGCACTGGAGATAAAAACACGATAACCTAGTGTGAATGGTAAGGAGCGAGGAAGCTACTTTATTTTACACTACTACACATCCCTGACTCCAGAGATAAAAATCTCCGGTTTGCAGTTTGGATGAGCGTGCGTAGAAACTTTATTGAACGAAAACAAAAAAGAAGAGGAAGAAAAAAATGCTTAAATGCAAGTGTTTTAACATCGACGAAAAACATGTGAAAATTATGAAAACGACGAAAAATGTGTATTTGCATATAAAAAGAAAGACTCGCGAAGCAAATGCAATTTTAAGACAGGTCCCAAATGTTCGCTGCATCTATATACTTGTGGGAGGACTGATTAGGGTCCTAGGTATTGAACCTCTAGAGGGTCTTAATCCATAAGTCGGAGGTCTTGAAGGAGAGAAATCTGGGTCGGAGTCGGATGAACTGGTTGCGTCCGGTGGTTGTTTCTCACCTCATTTCTCATTTTCAAAACTAAACTCACTTCTTTCTCACTTTCAAAACCTCAGTTCTCATTTTCAGTGAGAAAAGATATGAGTTTAGATATATTTATTCTTGACAGGTTATTTGAAAGTAAGCTTTTCCACCAACGTTGAGTATTTTCTGCACTTGGTTTTGTAAAATGATATGATAACGGCAAGTGACAAGAAGTTGCGTTGTGGAGAGGGTTTCCTTTTCCCCGCATGCGCAGATATCTGAATGATGAATCCGGAATCTATAGAGATAGCTGGGAAAAGGACCGTGGCCTGTAGAGAAGAGAATGGATTATCTTGGCCATGAAGCTGGGATTAGAGTGACTTTAGGGAGTATATTAAAAATTGCTCTCCCAGTGTCGTTTGAATCCCAGTCTTGTTGCCATTTATTGAGAAAGAGGTTCATAAACATTTTTTTTCAGATGATATTTCGGGGCCTGAAGATGGAGGTGTGTCCCTTCTTTAGTAACGTGTTTGGGTAGATTGTCTGCTGCATTGCTACCGAGGAAACCAACATGCGCCTTAATCCAGTTAAGTTGCATTGATGGGTTCTGAAGGACGGCTTGTTGTATTTCTTGGATTAGTGGGTTAGAACAATTGAAGGAAGAAATTACTCTGAGTGCCGACTCGTTGTCACTCCAGATTGATGTTGATATTCTCTTAGAATTAGCTCAATTTATGGCCTCTTTTATTGCTAAGGTTTCAGCTTGAAATACGGGATTATGTGGGCTTAGTTTTGCCTTCCACTGATGAATTTGGACGTTGTTTTGAATGACAAAGAAAGCGCAACCTGTTTCACCTTCTAGTAGAGGTCCCACACCTTTCTCGGTAATACCCGCATTGAGGCACAATAAAATATGAGGGCTTCATCTCTCAGATTAGACGCGCCCTACGGAATGTTAGGAACTACAGGGTGATTATTATAATAGACTTTGCCGATACAGGAGCCCTCTGAGATCATACCAATCAAGGAAACGAATGAAATTTTGGATGTAGGCGCTTTAACGTAAGCTCGTAAGAATGACGGGAAAAGCAACAAATCAGCTCTCACAGTGCCCAAATTTAGAAAATTTCAAATGGCTACATAAACTTTCTTTATTGGAAAGTTTTTTCATAGTGGAAATCCGTAAATGCCGCCGGAAGGTTACCTGCAGCACAAAATACGTTGAAGATAGATAAAGATATTAAAACAAAACTATTATAAACATTAAAACGCAACAAAATTGTCGACATGAGATTGAAAAAACCAAGGAAGGAAGAATCCATATTGAAAACTTCGTCAAAGGCTTACTTTCCATTTTGGATTCCAATTGGGATAAGTTTTCTGTCGAGGAAAAACGACTTTAAGGTCAAATAAACTTTTCCTCTGTGGTCTGAACCTATCCCGGACAATTGGAAACAAAAATAGGAAAAAAAAAAAAATTCACAAAAACGAAAAAAAAAAAACCAAAAACGAAAACAACTTTTTTCGTTTTTCCTTTTTTCTTTGCTAGTAAAGACTGTTTAGATTGCGCTTTTGTGAATTGGTTTTTTTTCTATTTTGTTTTCCAATTGTCCGGGATAGGTTCAGACCACAGAGGAAAAGTTTATTTGACTTTAAAGTCGTTTTTCCTCGACAGGAAGCCTTATCCCAATTAGAATACAAAATGGAAAGTAAGTCTTTGACGAAGTTTTCCGTATGGATTATCCATATACAGTTAGTTTCATAGTGGGAATTTTTGCCGAATGTATGAAAAATTCAAAATTTGTTTTTCAAAACAGAAATGATTAAAAACTTAACCGATTCGAAACGGTGATTGCTGAGTTTAAATGAACATTCACAACAAATTTAATAATAAATAACTAAATAGTGCAAACACTCAAGCATTCTAAGCATATTTTGTTCTGGATAGGCTCCAAACATCTAAATGATGAAAATATTTATCATTTTTATCAAACATTTTTTTGAACTTTATTCTAATGTAATATATGTACTCTAATATTTATAGAATATTAATGTACAAAGAATATATGAGAGAAGAACAGAAATCAAGGATTATTAAATTTTAAAAATATATAAATTGATAATAGAAATAAAGTCGTGTAAAAATTTAAACCTTGAATTTACCGACAAGTTATCTATCTATCAACAAGACGACAGCTTACTGGTATGCTACGTTTTTGGAATTGGCAGCCTATTGTACTTTAAAGTATTAATGAGCGAACACCATAAAATATAGTAGTATGAATCTGCGAAGTTTCATCCTGAACTGAATTTTCCTATCCGTACCCTCTCCTTGCTAACAAAAAACACTCAAAGCAAGGACATAAGATAAGAGCGTACATATAGAAATTAGGAACAATGCAGATGTATATCAAAATATATCTCTACTATCTATGCAAATGACAGATAATTCTCAAAAATGTAAAATGAATTCGGGGCTGAAAGTTCGAAATGAATTCCGCGACTTTTTGCTGGAAATCAATTGCTAATTCACTGCATCAATTTGCTGAGAAGATATTAGGAGTGAATATTTGTCGTTAATTATTGAAATACATAATATTTAAAACGAATGCCTAGTAATATTGCAGAAATAAAACAAAACGAATACTAAACACAAGTATTAAAATTTATTTTGCACAAAACAAGGCTATGATTTATTATGGAGGACAAAATGGTATTATTTCAAGATAACAAAAAGACTAATAATTCGAAGTACTGAAATGGTTGAAATAGGACTAACACAAAAATTAAATAAGTAATTCAAAGTGAAATTAAAGATATTACTTTATTAGAATAATTTATACTTTTCACTGCTAGTACTTATTACTGTTTTCAAACTAAAGTGCAAATAAACATAACAATGCTAAATAAAATAAAGCTATCAAAGGTAAAGTGATGAAAAGTAATTTTGATTCTAATTTTAACAAAAAAAATTTAAAACATCTGATTAAAATGATTGTTGAAATTTAAGTATATTTAACTAAGCCAATGTTTATTGATTTTCCTCATATCTCACAATAGAAGATGTTTCCAAGTCATTTTTTAAATGGGTTTTAAATTTTATGTCAGCGAGATTAAAGGACAGATTTTCAAGGATTTGTTGTTGCACACATAATTTCTGCATCTACGATTTTTAGAGAAATCGTTTTCGTTTTTTAATACATTAAACTTTCCCAGAAAAGTATTTCAGATCTAGAATAACTGGTATTTTTTTAGGAAAATCTTATTTTATTCCGAAAAACCGTCTTCGGATACACTTCGTCAGTGGTGCATTGTAAGCGGCGGAATGTTGTTGATTTTCGTGATATCTTACAAGAGAAGATGTTTCAAATTCTATTTTCAAATGGATTTTAAATTTTATCTCAGCGAGATTAAAGGGCAGATTTTCAAGGATTTGTTGTTGCACATATAATTTCTGCATCTAAGATTTTTAGAGAAATCGTTTTCGTTTTTTAATTTATTAAACTTTCCCAGAAAAGTATTTCAGATCTAGCATAATTGGTATTTTTTAAAGAAAATCTTATTTTATTCGGAAAAACCGTCTTCGGATACACTTCGTCAATTGTGCATTGTAAGCGGCGGAATGTTGTTGATTTTCGTGATATCTTACAAAGATGATTCAGATTCTATTTTCAAATGGATTTTAAATTTTATCTCAGCGAGATTAAACCCCATAGATCCTTAGCCCGTACTCCGTATATGGATCGAATTATAGCCATTTTAAACATATAAACTAAAACAGTAATTTACAGACGTTATAATTCGATACAGAAATTACGTGGGACGCATAAACATCATAAACATTTCAACTATTCTTTAAGTTCTCAATTGAATTAAAATGGGAACTTGTGCCCAAAATATAAAGATGAAATCTAATTAGATAGTTGAGAAAACAAACCAGTTAAGGAGTTAAAAGGGCAGATTATCAGGGATGCTAAATTTCTCAGTGGAAACCTTTCGGCATATCATTATTTTGTCTTTTTTTATTTATCATGAATAATTGAATGATAAGTTAATAAAAATTCTGATTTGATGATAAAATCCGACTAGAATAATCACCCAAATGCCTTTGAGCAATAATTCTAACTGATGTTGCATTAATTATCTTGCATATGTAAAAATACAAAAAACTTGAAATTTTGATCTTACTAAGAAATTTGACATTCTTTCCATATGTGGCGACGACATAAGTTCTAGGATTAAATACAAATATATAGAAGCTTTTCATTCATTTTTTATGTGAACGAATTTTAGAGGACATAATTTTATCAATCATAATAACAAAATATAAAAATTGGTAATTTATTTCTTAAAATATAACATTTTAGTGAAATTTCTTCTTGAATTCATTAAATTTGTTTAATATTATTCTGGATTGCTGTACCAAAATTAAGTAGAATTGTGAACTTAACTTCTGTTTGAATAAAAGTGAGATTTTATTTATTTCTTAGTTTATAGTAAATTTTAGCGAGAGATATTCAAACGTTTTTAACGAATATCATATTTTCATGCTTTATAGCTTTAGGACTCCGATATAAATAAATCAGTAAATTTCTGAATGTAGCGTACAGAAAATTATATGTGAACGGATTTTAGAGGATATAACTCCTGACAATAGAAAGCTCTTTTAGGCTTTTCATGATTACGGAGAATATGGAAACCCTGCTTTGAATTTTCTAGTAAAGATAGTGGTCTCTATATAGAAAATTCTTAATTTTAACGTTTTTCAAATCCATAATTTCAATATATGCCACTTTTAGACATTATATTTTTTAAATTTTGGTTTAGAACACATTTATGAAGAGAAAATGTTGAATATCATTGAATATTGATGTGCAGATTCTGATATATTATTCATTATCACTAGACAAAAATGTTATTAAAGCTTTTGTTTCAAAAAATCTTCCCAAGACCCTATTGGCAAACATATCAGGGCTAATTGATTGAATACCTGGACAGTTGTCCAAAAATAATTATATTCAATGAACCATGAACTTTTTACAAGCAGTTCCTCTCGACCGAAACTTATTAATATGCTTAGTGAGAATCCGAAATAATGTGTGCGTAATTTCTGATTGAGAATTTAAATGAAGTGAAAAATATTATCAACATTTGATATATTATTCATTATCATTAAACAAAAATGCATGTAAAGCTTTTGTTTTTTTAAAAATCTTCCTAAGGCCCTACTGATATAGATTAACAAGGCTAAATGATTGAATAGTTGGAGAGTATTCCAAAATTATTTATATTCTATGAGCCATTCTCTTTTCGTTAGCAGTTTTTCACGACCGACACATATTAATATGAATAATAATAATGCTAAATAATGTATGCGTTATTTCTGATTGAGCATTTAAATCAATGTTTCCCTATGTGAGGCCTACGCCCCACAGGGAGGAAATTTGATTGTTAAGGGGGGGGGACACTGAAGTATTAAGAACTCGCAGAAATGCAGAATGATGAGTCAGTTTAAACTTTATTTCATATAAAAGGTGCGATGACTTGGCTTTTTGTGAAAGCAGAAATCAACTATCCAAATTCAACTCAAATATGGAAGAAAACTATTTTTACCGTTTCCGTCTTCATATTTAGCTAAATGTGGATATAGTTCCATAAATGCTTTGCTATTAAGGTATCCGCATACGTTCGAAAACCCATTTTTGACTGAAAATCATAAATTTTTTTTTAATGTCTTATCTGAAGGCCTATTGTTTTTAGTTTTCAAAACAGTTTTTATTTTACATCTATGATGATCAGAAGTGAAATTAGAGACATTTTAGTAGAACTTGACAGTTGAAAATGGAGTGGTAAATGATACGATAAAGAAGCATTTTTCATTGATCTTACTTAAGATATTTAAATTTTATTGTTTATTTTTGTTTTATACTATTTCACATATACCAGGTATTATTTTGAAATATTTTCAGTGTGAATTTCTTTGTTTTCTATGACATTGTTGCAAATTTAGGTAATTTTGAATCATTGCAGTATTTTGATTCTCCGTTAATGATGTAATTTTTGATAATAAACGTAGGAAAAGTACATAAATTGTACTTATGATCAATATCAATCACTAAAAGTATCTCTAGATCAACTAATAGGCATTATAAAGTTATTTGACTGAAAAACAATACTCAAATCTATCGATGGCGGATGAATAATAGAAAAAGATAATGACACATAAGGCTCAAGAAAACGACTAAAAAAAAATTTCCAATCAGAAAATTTTTTAAAATGTGCTAAGCTGGCAAAAACTAAGGACTAGCCTACAAAACTGGGGAGTATTGAAGAAAAATTCTTTTTTCTTCTCAATGTAAATTAAAAACATAAACTTTAAACTCATTTTTCTCGAAATGTGATTTTTTGCAAAATTTTCATTTTTCAAACACGATAACTAAAATTCAACTTAAAATATCCGTCTCAAATTTGGCATGCATATTATTTATTACATTGTCTAGGTAATGAACCAAAATATAAGTGAAATAATGCTCCATTAAAAAGTTATGTATCTTTTAAGGTTTGAAAAAAGGCCAAAATTCTTTAAAAATTCATGATTTCACACTAAAACTCTTATAATTTATATGTTTTTAGATACATTGCAAAACTTTTGCTTCAGGTCCTAGCCAATAGTTGAAGGATTATATATTCTAAAGGATTTATCATTCTGATCATTTCTTTTTGAACGAGGGTATTTGAAAAAAGGTCAAATTTAGTGCAAAAAAATCTAAGTTTTTTCAAATTTTTAAAAATATATTTAATTCATTTAACTTTTTTCTATGATTTATTAAGTTTTAACATAAATGTCATATAAAAATAAAAAAAAAATATTGCTTCAAATATCAATATTTAAAAAAAAGGCCTCCGAACGTAGTCGGATACCTTAAATAAAATCGGCTGGATATCAGATAACGGAGAGACTTGTGACTGAGGCTAACGAAATTGGAATGCAACATAAATCTCTTTGTAGCAAGCATCAAGTGCAAGAATCTTAATAAATTAAAATAATTAATAATTGCTAATAATTAAAATAATATAGAAAATCTTTTATTAAACTTATTGCGTACTTGAAGTTCAGTCGTTTATAATAAGTTTTGAAAATTCACTTACTGTGTTTCTCAACAGTTCTCTAGCGATTTCTTCCTAAAACCTATCATTTAAGCTTCTTCAGCGAATAATTAAATTTTTGAATATTAAAAATTATGTATATCTTACATAGGGGACATATGAATTTTAGAAATGCTTGGGTGCGGTTTGACACGAAAAAAGGTGGGAAACACTGATTTTAATTTTTTTTATCTACTTCGAGGTCTCTAAATCTTATCATACTGAACTTTAGAATGTGTACGTTGTGTTACTGAACAATAGAAACGTATGATTTCTCAGAGATTAACTCTCTCCTCCCTCCGAAAAAGAAAGAAGTGAACTAAGATTAGAGATTATTTTTGAAATGTTGGAAATCACGAAAGATAAGCTTCCATGTGAAATTTTTCAATGAAAATAAAAATAAATTTGATATTTTTTAAATATATTTTTAGAAGCTAATAAATTATTTCAAAATATTCGCATGTCTCACTTTCATATTCTGAATTATTATTTGAAGTTATATTTAAATATTTGTCAACTATTGTGTTCTCTAATATTGAAATGAGGCCTTACTCTATCCAGATATTCTTGGTCTTTCTTTCGGTTGTATTTTCATATTTTTGATAGAAAAATTACACCTACAAAAGTTTTCCACATCAGAACAAAGTTACTTAATTTTTTAAATTATTGCTTTGTTTTAAACCTTTCCATTTAACTATTTTTCAGATTTTATTCTGAAATCATCAACTCGTAAATATTGCAACTCCTTACCAAAAGAGAATTCTTTCTCCTTAAAACTCAAAGTATTGTTCATTTGTAAATAGGAAGATTTTAATGTAATGAAAAAGTAATTCATCATAAATCTAAATTCATAATTAACACCACACTGTATTCTTTAATTTTATCAATAAATAAATAAAAGAGTATTTACCTTGAAAATTATTCAGTTCCATGAGCAAAAATTAGGAATACGGAAAAAGTGTAATAATTTTAATTGCAATCTTATAATGCTAATTATGAATATCAAATTAAGATTTTAAATGCACATGTATCGTACAAACATTACATCACCGTTTCATAGATTTTCGGTGAGACTTTTTTATCTTTTGACAGCTAAAACTTAAATTTATTGGTCGGATGAAAGGTAAACTTTCTTTTTCGTTTGAGTAAGTAATAGAGATATAAATATTTTTGAAAAAGTGATAACGAAATAAAAGTAATAATAGCAGTTTTTTGTGATAAATTTAGATTTAGAGATAAATCTGCATAATGACGGTTCATTAATCTTGAACCTTGCTTTTTATCTACTAATTTTAGTTTCAACATTACATAACATAAACTGTTTCCTGTTTGAGACTTTACAAAATCATTTACATTATCATATATTGCACTTTATGTCATTATAACTATTTTTCGAATTTACGTACTGAGCTTCAAATTGTTCAATAAACACATGCAAATTTTTGGATATGAAAATAATGAAAGATAAATTTAATAAATTAGTTTGGTTAAATAAAGTTTTTTTTGTCTAAATGGAATCTTGGAATGGAATAAGGTGAGTTTTCTAAGTAAACTTCTAATGAGAAATAAAATTAATATTATAAAACAGACATCAGTATTTCATAAAGTTGTTAAAGTATTCAATAAGAAAGAGTTTGGCTGACTTTTGGTATTTTGCTCGTTTATATGTAACTTGACTTACTTCGTTTTAGCATTATATGAGTTTTGAAATCGATTTTCCGTTCATTTCTTGAGGTGAGGGAGCAATTGAATTCCGCGTTCTCGATGGCGATTCAATATTTTCACATTTTCAAAAATAAATTATTAATAAAACAACAATACGGCGGACCCCAGGCTTCCAAAGAGGGGCCCTTCCTGACCCTTTATCTCGGACAGCTTGTTGACAGGAAACTTTACTGACAGATTTTAGATGTTGTATCGAGATTATGCAAATATTTTTTTTTGTTGATGCAAATACTATGAATGGTACTGATGCTTCAAATCAAGCAGAACATCCACCAAAGATAATACAGAAACAAGGTGTCCTTCCGTGTCAACAAGCGATATAACATGGCAAGAAAGTGCTTGCTGTTATTCGTGTCATTATTTATTCGTGCTATTATTTATTAAATGTCCATGAGATTTGTGCAGATTTTGATGTCACCAGAAGCTCATTTTACATAATTCTAACTTCAGACACATTGCATTGCAGCAGTATATGTGCTTTTTTTTAGAAACGCATAAATCAAGAGTTACTGGATCGTAACTGACGTTTATGGGTGAATTCAACAATGAAGAATCCGGATTATAAGCTGTGTCTCTTTTATTTAAAGCTTTCTTTACTTATGAACAAATGTCCACATATGAACACTTATTCTCCTCAGTGAGAATATAATAATAAAATACAGTTTTATTCTGCTCGTCGAGAATAGAATATGAAGCAGTTATCGTGCAAATAATATAAGTGGCGGACTGGTGAGGTTGCCAGCTTGCCTGGTGGCAAGTGGGCCCCCATAAACAGAAGACAATTTGTGTCCCCAGGAAGTATGAGAGAGAGAAAAAGAAGAACTCTTTCTCTATAGTAAGATTTCTAAAGCAAATAAATAAAATAGACCTGTACCCAAGGTCCATGTTTCGACGTTCTACAACCGTCGTTGGAAATTTATTGCCGTCGTAATTCGACCACCCGAACAGCGGGTGGTCCAATACAGACCGAAGACGCATACGCAATTACAACTGCCCGTAGGAACAGTTCTGAGGTCTCTGACCACTTTTTTTTAACCTTCCGATCATTTACAGATATTTCTCCAGAATCTTGCAGCCATCCCACGGACATCGGGCCATTGGAACAGGGTACCACTTCTGTGCAAAGTAGCCGCAATACTCATTAAGATTTTTTGTTGGTTTCGGAACCCCCGGAAAGACGAAAGGAATTGCATCCCTTTGTGCATAAAAGTTGCGGTTCTTGTGAGAGATGGGTATTAGAGAGTTATTATAATATATATAATATTCTTTTTTGTAGTTTCATTTTACTGTCATAAATCTGACAAACAAAGGAACTAGCCTGTAAGAAAATGTTTTCTTGGCTAAAACAGTGACTGCGACACCAAATGACATCTATGAAAAAACGACACGCACGCTTTTCTTTATGCGTTTTGAGGGGGGGGGGTGGGTTTAGAAGAGTAAAGGGGCATCAGTGATGAGAAAAGTGTTAATTCTGTTTTTAGTCGGAAGAGAGTAAAGACATACGTAGCGTATCTTGCAAAAGGAAAGAAAAACATTTGTGAGAGGTAATCTGAAATTATAATTTCTCTATTTTTACATTGCTTTTGTAGTATTAAACACTAGCCGCATTCCGCTCCAAATCGACTCCTTCGTCTTATTAATCGTCTTAATTTGATTATATTAACAAACTTGAAATTCGCCAACTTATTTAATTTTTGTTAAGTTAAAGGTATTAATTGCTACAAAAGACCGAGAAAGAAATTAGTTGTGCAAAGAAAAAAAAGTCGATAGGAAATGTATTAGCATTTGAGATAAATTTTGATGCAATATGTTTTGTGTCTAATGAAACTAATGACATAAGTCTGTACATTCAACTGTTAAAAAATCTAAAAAACACGAAATTATTGAAGATAATTTTTAAATTCTGCATAATTATAATCTACAAATATTGCGCATTATTAAGCTTATTATAAAGTGAAAATTTAACCTAACCATAACAAATAAATGAATTACATAATCTCCAAGAAGATTATCTTGGCTGAAGTGGAAAAATGAACTTAAGGCCATTGCTAAAAAGTAAATTTATCAAAATAACATAGAAAATCTATCCAAAACTAAATTTATTTGAAATAACGAAGAAAGAAAAAGACTGGACTTAAAGAAAGAAAAACTGGCGAAACAATGAAAATGGACTGCATTTTAATACAACAAAAGTTTTTTACAGTATAAGGATATATTTTGTACAAATCTATAGTTTTACTCGATCTTTATGAAATTCGGCACACATGCTCTTCAAAAAAAGGTGAAAATAATTGTCAACTTTTTAAAGTCAAAAAGTAAATTATAATTTCAGTTACTTAAAAATTAAGCAAGATTTTAGCGTTTTTTCTCAATATTTTCAAAAAAATACTGTCTAACAAAATAATTTTGGAATTATTCATAATTCAAAAATATGTATTTAATAATACCAGTTTAATTACAAATTACTGAAACATTACCAGTGCAAATTACTACACTCTAAATCATCCAAAGAAATCTGTTTTAAAGGTTCCTAGCTCTTTCAACAGATGCCTTACTAATGGGCAGAATTTCTCCTTCATACTTTGTTGCTAAAACCGTATACGACATATTTAACTTCCGGAATTTAAAATCGAATAACTTTAATCGTAATTTCGTTCTTTTAAACGTAGAAAATTAAGGGATGCCAAAAGGGATTTATTTTAAAGGAGCGGAAAAATTAAATATATAATAAAAAATAAATTGAATACACAATTATTAAATATTATAGATATAAATTAATATAATTAAATATAAAATTTTATATATATATATATATATATATATATATATATATATATATATATATAAGAACAGGTTTTAAAAAGGTGAAATACAGTCCATTTTGGTCATGGAAGAGACAATATATGGCTTAATCTTCTTTTATTTAGGCATTTAGGATATTACGTTATTTCTTCATAGGTAAAGTATTCAATTTTTACGTAGCTCCATGACCAGTATTCAGAAGGTTACACCGGAGCGGCGCGTTGCTGTTGAAAGATTACATGCTGGCGTGAAAAAAGGCAGATATGAATGCGCAGAATGCTTAAGTACCCAGAAAAGGGAATTTCCCCTTTAGAAACTCGTGACTTGAAAAGAAAGTTGTAGTGCGTTTATTATGATGAAAGTAGAAGTATTTAAAATGAGGAGTCGTTAAGATTATTTAGGAAAGTTAAAAAATTAAAATATCACAATTTCCCCCCTCTGCTAGAGTCATGGTTATAAATTGCTATTATAATTTTGATAAATTGCTTTAATTGCTGGTCATGGGCTTGAATTTAAGAATATCAACAATAAATGTACAATAAGGTATACTCTTTTTTAAATGCACTTCAGTGAGTACAAGCAAAATATAAATGCAAGGATATTTATAAAAAACATAGAAAATATTCATTTAAATATAAAAATTATTTCAATAATATGTACACAAAAATTTTATATATCATGTTCCCTGGAGTACTCCAATAAACACTAGCTATTTGACTGTAGAAAAAAGTTCAATTCACGTGATGAAAAGTTCTTCAAATAAAATTTCTTTCTATAGTAATTGAACTACTGATTTGTTTATATGAAAAATAATTTAATGTAAATATTCAATTGTATATGCAAATAAAATGGTATGAAAAACATTGATAAATAAAAATACAAATATGTTTCAAATAGAAAAATATGAATATACTGATGTTTGATGTCAGTGACATTTCATTGAGTTTAACATCAGTGACAAAAGTATTTTTTTAAAATCTTGATGATGTTGCCTAAGCAACTAGGAGTATCACCAAGTCTGGACAAAAAAGGGACAGGGTCTTTGTGATCTGTTTCATGCATTCTCCCAGAGAGAGAGAGAGAGACAATGCACAAAACAAAACACAATATTGTTAAACGCTGTTTTTAAAACAGTAAGTCTCATTTCATTTATCATCGTTTTGTTCTTTGGGAAACACCAAAGAAGAAAAATATGTAAGACTCAGCCCTCCATGGGGAAATGATTTTTGAACGGACTGACTCTTACCAAAAGGGACAGAATTATAAAGTCAAGACAAGCTTTTTTTTCAAGCAATTAATTTATTATTCATGACTTAATTTAAGTTTATCTGGTGAATGAAAACATCTTAATTTAGAAATATGCACAATTTGTGTGGCTTGTTTTGTTACAGGATTTGGTTTATTAATTTCATAAGTTACTTCAGAACATTGTTTAATAATTTCATATGGGTCAGAAAAAGGAGGACTTAATTTTCTAGTATTGGGATAATGGACTTCTTCATAAACAACAAGATCACCTGGGTTAAATTTCTTGTCAACAAAACGTGCATCATATCTTATTTTGTTTTTGTTATGGTAATCTATTGTTCTTTGTAAAGCCAAGTTACGAGCTTCATTAACAGGTTCATAATAACTATTTTGACCAATAGGGGAATTGTAAGGTAATGTACCAAGCAACAAGTATGCAGGTGGATATTTGGTTATTGAATGGGGAGTTAAGTTATATTCATTAGTAACAATTTCTAATAATTTAGTCCAAGGAACTTTAGTGGAAGAGGAATTAACTTTACATTTAAGCCTAGTTACTAATGATTGATTAACACGTTCAACTTTGCCATTCGTTTGTGGGTGATGGGCTGTGGTTAAAAGATGGCTAACATTATAATTTTTTAGGAATTTTTTAAATCGAGAGGAAGTAAATGCAGCATTTCTATCAGTTAATAATGTAAGTTTCAGAGTTTTCTTTTTTTGAAGGAAGAGCCCAAACATGCCTTGTTGCATCTTCAATCACAATATGAAGAATTTTTTTTATTGAGTTGTAATAATTGAAACCTCCAACAGTATCTACAGAAATACATTCGAAAGGTGTACTAGTAGGAGGTACTTGTTGGAGCAGGCCAAATCCTTTTTGTTTTCGCTTTTTGTTAAGTTGACAAACAGAGCAATGTTTAACAAATCCAGTTATATCAGAGGTAATATTAGGTCAATAATACTGAGGAGTAATTAAATTTAACATTTTTTGGACACCAGGATGACCAAATTGTTCATGAGCTTGATTTAACAATTTAAGTCTTAATGAAAATGGCACAACTATTTTGTACAAATTTCTCTTTTTTATTACTATTACATCTTTAACTTCATGATACTTAGGTCCACAGAGATTATCATTTTTTGTTGAGTTTTTATTTCATTTATGTCTAACAAATGTACTGAATGGTGAAGATGGTGAGAAACTGGATGCCTAGATAACATGTCTGCTTCAATGTTAGTGCAACCTTTTTGATATTTAATTTCATAGTCAAACATACTTAACTTTAATGACCAGCGGAATAACCTACCTCTTAAGTTTTTAACATTTTTGAGCCAAACAAGAGCCGCATGATCAGTATGAATGACAAATTTTTGGCCGTGGATGTAATAGTAAAATTTATCCAAAGCATCAACTATTACAAGACATTCTAACTCAGTTATAGCATAATTTGTTTCATAGTGTCTTAAAGTTCTAGAATGATAAGCTATTGGATGTAAAACATCAGAGGCATCCGGTTGTTTCAAAACAGCTCCAACACTTTTTTTGTGATGCATCGACAAAAACATGACAAGTTACATCTAGGTTATATAAATTTAAAACCGGTTTAGTTGTTAGGGTTTCTTTAAGCTTGTCAAATGCATCCTGGCATTCATTTGTCCAGTTAAATTTTACATCTTTTTTCAAATTTGATTTAAAGGATATCTAAGTTTAGCATATTGAGGAATAAATTTATTGTAAACATTTAAAGAACCTAAGAACCTTTGAAGTTCTTTAACATTAGTGGGGGGTTGCAATTTTTTGATAGTTTCAATATTAGCATTATTAGGGGAAACTTTACCTTGTTCAATTTCATAACCCAAAAAGCTAATTTTAGTTTGGGCGAAAACACATTTGGATAGTTTCAATTTAATATTTTCTTTTCCAAATACTTCAAAGATTGTTTTAAGATGTTTCCAATGTTCTAATTCAGATGAAGAGTACACAATGATGTCATCGAAATAATTGCAAGCAAAATCCATTTTATATATAGTTAATATTCTTCGAATTAATCTATTAAAAATTGCGGGAGCTAATTTAATGCCAAATGGTAATCTGCACCACTCATATAAGCCAAAATTTGTGCAGAAAGCTAGTGTGTCAGTATCTTTGGGGTGAATGGGCACATGCCAATACCCAGAAGCCAAATCCAAAGAGGAAAAAAATTTTTGCTTTTGATAATTTATCTAGTAGACTATCCATGAGGGGTAAGGGTTCAGAATCTGATTTGCATAGAGCATTTAATTTCCTGAAATCTATGCATAATCGAGTCTTTTTACCCTCATCGCGTTTAAAAGCTAAAGTTACAGGAGATGAATAGGGACTATTACTTTCTTTAATTAAACCAGCTTGCAACAATTTCTCAACCCGACTCTTTATTTCGTGTTCCTCAACAGGAGAAGTACGATAAGGTCTCAGACTAACTGGCAAGTCAGAATTGAGCACAATTCTCTGTGGTTCTTCTCTGAGTGCACCAACATCATACTTGTCCTTTGAAAAAACTGAATCAAAACTTTTAATTATATCTTTTGCTTCTTTTCTTAAATCACATTTATTCTCTGTGACAGACTGAGGAGGGTTAACTTGATCTTCAGTGGTCTGAGAACAATGGGAGTTTATTTGTTTACATTCAGAAATATGTAAAGAAATGTTTTGTTTGTTTTTATCATTTGAATGATTTTTATCATTTTGACTTTTTTTAAGTTTTTTGCATTTTGACAAATTTTTTGTTTACTGCAGTCTATAGTTATGTCATATTTTGCCAATTCTGGCATTCCCAGGATTATATAAGGTAAAGTATGATCTAGAACATACATAGTCACAGTTTTGTATATGGTACCAATTTTTAATGAAAATGTACATGTTTTAGTAAGGCTAATTGTACCCCGGGTTTGCTGCACAATTATACCTTGAGCATTTGTCATTTTTAAATTGTTTTTTGTCGCTAAATCACGTGGGATTAAAGAGATAGTTGAACCAGTGTCTAAAACACATCGCAACGGGTTTCTTTTGTAGTATCCGGATACTGTAGATAATTGTCATTGTTGATTTTCCTCCTTTGGAGGGTCAAAGTTAGGTGGAGCAGGATTGGGAGATGGTAATTGTCCTGCGGAAAGTCCAAATGGGCAAGTTTGTACCCAATGATAAGCATTGGCAATGTCTTGTTTTGTGCAAAGCCAGCATGGTGAAGGTGGCAATTTGTCTTGAAAATGGGTGTTAGCATTACTAAAAGGCCTGAAAGTTTGCCTAGGGGGAGGAGTTTGGTAATAGTTATTTTGTCTGAAATTTTGCCTGGGAGGAGAATTTGGTTGTAAGTTATTTGGCCTAAATTTTTTCTCGGTGTAAAGTTATGGGGCCTAAAATTTCTTGGCTGCCATTGGTTACCATTAACAGAGTTTGTTTTTAAGTTTTGGGTTGCAGAATGGCTAGGGTTAATTTGATTTACATCCGATTTTTGAATTTTGATCAATTTTGTGGCCGTTATGAGCCATTCTGGGGGATTGTTAGGGGAATTTATAGCAAGAAGTTGTCTTAGATTGACTGGCAAGCCATCCGAAAGTCCCTCAAGTATCATACTTGTAGATAAATTTAATTGTCTGTCTATTTTTAATTTTTCTTGGAAGTATAGAGTTATATCATCGCCTTCTTTGAATGATTTCAAAGTGAAATCACTCAAATTGACTAGGTTAGGGGAGATGTATCTTTCAGTTAAAAAGGAAGCGAATTCCTCCCAAGTTTTAATTGTATCGTAGGAATTTACATATTCAGTTAAGGAACTGTTTGTTAAGTATGCTGTTATATTGTTTAATTTCCATTTATCATCTATGTTATACTTTTGACATTTATCATTAAAGTATTTAAGCCAAGAATTTACATTCATAGAGTTGTTCGGGTCAAAAGGAATGATATTGATAGAATTAGTAGCCTGCATTACAATACCAGATTCATCTGGTATAGCATTTGTTTTGTCATTCATTTTAACTATTTTACCAGATCTTAAAATCATGCAGGAAAAATTTAATACAAGTTATGGAAAACAATTTTAAATTTAAGGGAATTTTAAAATAAGTACATGTCAAACTATTTACTTTAATACTGCAATTAAATACATAGAATAATAATACTAATTTTCAGTGTAATTTCATGAAAATGCAAATACTAAAATTCAGAAATAATTATGTATGAAACATAAACAACACACTCAAAAAATATAATGATTCTAAATAAATTCAAATTAATATATTTCATAATTTACCAAAAATATACTGATCAGTATTATATCTAATATCATAACCAAAACAAAACTATTTATCAAAGAAAATATATTATAAATGAAAAGCAATTTAAAATAACATCATATTAAAAACACTGAAGATCATGATCTCTTTTATTTATTTTCCCCCCTACCAGCTGGTGATTTTTTTTGAAGTACTCGCAGATCAAAATTTAGAAAATGCAATCACCGACGATGCACAACACATTTTGAATTTGCACTTTTTAGATATTGGAGAACACATAAAGATGAACACGATGATTGAGAAGAAGGCGGCACTATGGAAATCACTGTAGAACACAAATTTGAAAGAGGACACTCGAAGAATAGAACTTTCAATGGCGCCCTTGTAAATCGATTTTTGACGAAGAAATAAATGCTTCAAAAATACTTGAATGAAGAAAGCATTAACGATAAAATTTGAAGAAACATGAAGATGGATGAGTAGAGATTTTGAGTGACGGCCTTTTTTATGGGTATTCCTTTGTGCGTAATGTCGCCCTTCGGGCGTGAACGACGACTTCACTGTTGAGCTGAATGGCGGCTCCGAAACCCATGTACGGGGTCTCCACGAAACAAAGGAGATCCTGTCTGCTCAATATAAGATCAGGTTTTAAAAAGGTGAAATACAGTCCATTTTGGTCATGGAAGAGACAATATATGGCTTAATCTTCTTTTATTTAGGCATTTAGGATATTACGTTATTTCTTCATAGGTAAAGTATTCAATTTTTACGTAGCTCCATGACCGGTATTCAGAAGGTTACGCCCGAGCGGCGCGTTGCTGTTGAAAGCTTACATGCTGGCGTGAAAAAAGGCAGATATGAATGCGCAGAACGATTAAGTACCCAGAAAAGGAAATTTCCCCTTTAGAAAGTCGTGACTTGAGAAGAAAGTTGTAGTGCGTTTATTATGATGAAAGTAGAAGTATTTAAAATGAGG
>BGPR01029880.1:0-19006 GCA_013235015.1 Araneus ventricosus
GGAATAGGAAGCTGGGAGATTCCATGGGGCAGATGAAAGTTGCAATTTAACCTGTTTCGAATGGTAACTCTACATAAGTGCTGAAGGGACCTGGGCGTAATTTTCATCACAAATGGCGTCTCTTCGTGCACGTTGGAAATGTAACACCCAGCTATGATGTTCGCCTCGTCCTCTGGGATCACTCCATCGAATGCAGAGACGATTTCTTCGTGACTGAAATATGGTTCCGGAATAGACCTCCAGATGTAACGCAGGCTTTTCACCGCTCTGGGGCTGTGACGGCACAAGTAATACAACTGGAATAATAAGAACATTCTTTCTGCCGTCTTTGCTTTTTGGACTATGTAGTTCATACACCTCTCTTCGGGATAGTTGAGTCTGCTAAAATTTTGAAGAAAAAAACTTGATGTTAACTTACACTCGAAATGATTAAAACTTCGCGACTCATGTGTCGTTACTTCACACAGAATTTCAAATATTATGCTATGCAATGAATGCTATTCTTTGAATGCAGAATTAATTTAAGACTAAAATTCGAAGAGAAGCAGTTACTCAAAAATTCGGAAGAATCGACGTACACCGGAAGTAAACCAGGGAGCAACATGACACTGTCATTTAAATCTTAATAAAAGCTGATATTTGGAGTTAGTTTAGATCTAATGTGTGTAAAGACCTAAAGAATCCATTGTGTGTAAAATCTTACAGATTCACCAAAACATTTGTTGACAAGTTTTCTGCTTTGTTTATTTTAGGCAGACAGAACTTCCATGCCGAAGATTCTTTTCTGCTTTCCCCTTTGACGAAGCATTACACCAGAAATAGGTCCTGAGTACGGAATTTCTGAAACACCCCAAGGAAATAAATCAGAAAACTCCTCCATAGAAATTTACAGGAATAACATATTGGGGATCATATCTAACCAACTAAATCTCGTTGTGAGAAAAAAAAGTTTTTTTTTTACTATGGACTAGTTTTTGGTGGACCCTCGGCACTGAAGATGTATGTACTCAAAATATGCAAAACAGAAAACTCGATCCACACTTGAAAAAATCTGCAAGTTTTTTACAGCACAGTTTCCTGGTGTTCATAGTCATTGAATTCCTCAGCCACCGTGATAACAGGTGAACCAACCATAACACTGACAACCAGTCTTTTGAACTTTGAAGAACTGCGGTTTTTTTAACCTAAATATTAATTTAATTATATCAGCTTCCAATGTTAGTGAGAATTATTAGCCTTAACAGTGTCACGCCTTCAGCTTTAACAAGTGAAGGAATTTTGACGCATTTTTGTATTTTTATTTTCCATATATTTTTTCTATATAACTTCGTAAATGGTTATTGATTTGTTTTGAGAATCACAACATGTTTTACTTTTAAAATTGTAAATAAAATCGATAGAATTTTCTTAGAGTCGAGTAATAATGTTCTTACAATACCTTATTGAATTATTCAGTAGCGTATTGATTAAAACAATTCAGGATAAACACAAATAGTTAAAATTGGTAGTGTAATGTATTATTACCCCTACTGAAGACATTCTGTTTATGAGATGAAGAGTAAAATATTTTAGGAGCTAAAACAAAAGTTTTCAAACATTTAAGATAAACCTGGGGTTTAGGGTGCGTACTATTTTCTTACGATGTTCCTTGCCGTCGCCAAACACTGTTTAGGATGCGCAGTGACTTTATAGGTCTAATGCGCTTCGCTTTCAGCAAAGCGGGCCCCTCGTAGCTCCGCTTTTTCATTGAGAAACGAAACACACAGGGAAAGCACGAACACAGGAAAAACACGACGTCTGAAGACGATGAAAAGTAGCAAAGGAACCATTGTTTCCAGCAGAAACATTCCTTGTTCGATATTTGGAAGCCATAATGGGCAACGCAGAGAAAGAGAATCGGCAAATTAAATGAACGAAAATCTTCAGAAGAGAAGTGAACGGTTATTGAAAAAAAAATCGTTTGGTAAATGAGCAAGAATTCCAAACGAAGTATTATTCAAATTCGTACTCCGACCAATCAAATCAAAGAGAACAGACAGTGGACCAATGGAAATGAGACGAAATTAAGGGCATGCGCCGTAGACCGGTAAACAAATCACCGTCGGCGCATGCGCAAACGACGCCGAAAAAATTTCAACTCGCATCCAAAACAAATGTTCTGGCACTCTCTCTCTTGGCGACAAACAATTGGCGAGATTAAGGGAAACGAAGTGAGTAAGCACCCTGAACTCCAGGTTTACCATATTTAATTCATAATTCAAATGAAAAAATAAACATATCTAAAGTGCATATAAAGCAAAATGCTATGAGTAATTGAAAGAAATTTTTTTAACATCCTCCTTTCTCTTATCAACATTATTAAATGATAAATAATATTTTTATTTATCAAACGTACGTGCTGTTCAAAACGTATACCTTTGTTTTGAAGGTAGAGATCATTTGGAATTTTGAGGGAATTAATAGTGATTATTTAATTACATAAGGAAACCAAGAAAAATTCAAAGGCCTTAAATTCACATTTTGCTAATTAGTAGAAATAAAATATTGGTTGAAATCTACAAGTTGGAACACACTCTAATTGAAACAGCGCCAACGCGCCAAAGCAAGATGGATGCAAACGTGCATCGGTCACAGTTAAAAGTTAATCGTTGAATCGTTTTTCGAACCCATTTGCGTTTGTGGTTTGTCGTTGCACTATCTCCCGTTTTAAATGTAGAATTTCAACAGAACTACTATCTTCCCAATCTCATTGAATGTAAGGAGTCTGTTTCTTTTATTTATTCTAATGAAGCCGGAGAAGCTGTTACAGCGATGCCTCCGGCTTCTGAAGTGGGCACCGGGCAAATTTTTTTAACTGAAAAAAAAACATCAGCGGCTTCGCTTTCAGCAAAGCGGGATCCTAGTAGGGTTAATGTGGAGTCTACGGTGCCCACCTACTTCGCTCCTCTTAGGATCGCCAAATCTTTGCGCCAAGAACGGATTTTGATTTGATTTGATTGGGATTTTGGGGGGATTTTCAGCAACATAGGCTATTATCCCCTATTCATTCCATAGTTCTTTTCAATCCGTAATCAAAAAAGAGATGAAAATTGCCATCAAAAGAAGGGCTAAAAATATTGCCGATCTGATTCGGTCAAGAGAAAAAAAATGGCACCCTCCTAGAAAGGCCTCCATATTCTTTTTTTCGCCAAGAACGGAGAAAAGAGAACACTTGTTTTGATTTCGCAATGTAGTTTCTAATGAGTTTCATGCGCGCATGCGCGGAAATTTGTCTTTTCATCGGTGTTTTGAGCATCACGCTATATTGCGCCTCGTTTCGATTGGACTGTTTTGTTCATCTTTTCGATACGATTGATCGATTCATTCGAACTTGAATAAAACTTCGTTTGGAATTCTTCGGTTTGAATATCGGTTCAGAACTGTGTATGTTATTCTGTGTGTTTCGTTCCTTAATGAATGAGCGAAGCTACGCATATTCCGCTACGCTGAAAGCGAATCCGCTGATGTTTTTTTAAGTTTAAAAATTTTTCCCGGTACACGCATGAAACGCCGCAGGCACTGCGAGCGGACATTCTCGTTTTTGGAATTTTTTAAAAAACCTGGATTCCTAACATTGACTGAAAAAGCGGAGCTACTAGTTTCCTGCTATGCTGAAAGCGAAGCCGCTGAGTTAAAAAAATTGCCCGGTACACACTTGAAATGCCGCATTCATTGCGCGCTCAATATCTCCTTTTCAGGTGACGCATGCGCAAACGAGCAATAAAAAGCGTACTACGCGTACAAAATAGTATTAGGCGACGGCAATTTAAATTGCGCCAAGAAAAACTGACGTGAAGCAAACCGGCACCGTACACTTCAGTTTACCCCTAGCATCTTGCATAAAAACCAATCCCACTATAGACGCCTATGGGAATGTCTTATACCACGCCAAGTTGATCATTGTGCCTGCTAGGGTTTCCGTGTTTACTTTGATTGGCGCGAAACTGAGTTTTTTCTTCATCGTATTTTTAAAACCTTCCATCTTTATTTACAATTAACGACTAATAACAAATTATTTTCTACTTTAAGACACTCAAGAAGGAATTCATTCTACTTTAAGTCACACGCATGCACACACAAAAAAAAACTACAAAGTAGAAATGTTTGCATCCTTATAACATATTGCATCTCTTGGTCGTCGTCGAAATAGAAAAACTTTACAAAGCATTTCTCGCCAAGAAAGCGAAATATCGCCAAATATTGGCATCGAAAACACTCCCCATAGGCGTCTATAGTGAGATTGGTTTTTATGCTAGCAGCTTCGCTAACTTAGTGAATGTACGGAATCAGCTTCTTTTCGTTACTTTAATGAAGCAGCAAAACAAGTAATAGTAAAAAATTAAATAACTCAGTTTTAATGTTTACACCTTGGAGGTAACGCTCTTAATATATATGAAAAGGAAAAATGAACAGTTCGGCGCATCAAAGAAACCATCGCGCAAGTGAAGACAGTATTCCAAACGATGAATTCCAAAATATGACCAAGCAACTTCAAAAATTCCCTGCAATGGACCTTATGCACGTGTCGTCATAGTCACGTGACGGCGGGACGCCGAAAACAGCTGATCGGAGTTCGAATAGAATGTATAGCAAGCTAAAATAGCCCTTTTTTCAGAAATAATGACAAAAAGCCATAATCATTTATTCAATTAATGTGAAATATATTGAAACTCAAATATATTTGAAAAAAAAAACATTCAGAGATAAAGATTATGTATTGAGAGTTACAAATATAAAAGAAAGCTTCGTCACACGAAGCACATCGTATTTCTGAAGGGATGAAGATCACAACAATCCTAAATCGGAGACACTAGAGAAATAATTTATAGCAATAAAATTCTCTGCCGAAATACTTTGTTAGAAGATTGAAGAAAAAAAAATTTAATAAAATTTCAGTCGACAACGAATTGAGTTAATAAAAGAGGGTCTGAGATTCTTATGTATTAAAACTAATATTCTATTATTTGCATCCAAAAAACCTGCTTTTGTAGGCAATAATCATAAAATAAAAAAAACTATCAGAAATATATACTATTAAGGAAAAATTTTAATTTTCTATAAACGAATTTTACATTTTACATAAAAAAGTATTTATACCAAGTTTACAAAAAAGCATATAATCAACACAGAAGAAATCGATTTTTTAAAAAGCAAAAGAAATTATTTCCATACAAAGCAAAAATTCACTTATTTCGAGTTGCGACAATGCACAAGAATGCATCGTTGCGCGAACCACTGTCTTATTTCTGTAGCCATAAAGACTACAAAAAATCGTCCTTAATCGACTTTGATAGATAAATCGGTTTCATCAATAAAGTTTTCTGACGAAATACTTCGCTAAAAAATCGAAGGTAACAATTTAAATTGATATTTCAGTCGTCAATTTACAAGCCGATTATACATAGTCAAGAATAAGCGTTCACTTTGTTTATCCCGCCACAGTTGTTTTTCTATACTCTCGAACCCAAACTGTGCTTAAGGTCCATTGATTTTTGTTATAAGGCAAAGAAAAAACCTTTCAATTATGTGATCGGAAAATATATATAATCACTAAATAAGCACAAGTTCTATTTTTCATTTTTTTACTAATTGAAATCATCCTAATTAAAATGTATTTTATTATTTAAGTAAATATTTTTAAGTTTTATAAAAATTGAGTATGTAAACAACTCAAAAACGCGAAACGCTTGCCGTGACGTAAGCGATCTAACCGATGGGTTGCCAATGGAACTAATCCGCTTGATTCCTCGGGTAACCATATTGGCGACGAAATCGCGTGTGTTTCTACTTCTAGATACCAACCAAAATATTTCGGTGCAGAAAACCTAGGCTGACGTCTTATTACAACAATTCAAAACTAAGGAAATTTCCACAAGGAATTCTTCAACTGCAGTAACTCTCTACGTCAGTAATAGAAAAAACATAAATTTGAATTAAAAAGAAAAATAAAAGAAACAGAAAAAGTAAACAATAATAATAATGATAACAATACACCTTTTGCGCGCTCAACGCAGCATTAAGTGATTGCATCAACAAAATCTTCCTAAAAATAAGAACAAAACTATAGTATTAAAAAACAAAGATTCTCCAATAATTGAAACACTTACTAAAAATTAGAAATTAAAAAATAATCAAAATGGAAAAGAACTAGAATGGCGAACTCTTCGAAGACCACACACCATTTGTAGTTCTAAATTGGACAAATTTTCTGTAGAAAGGAATGACAAAAGTCGAAATTTAATCCTTTCTGTGGTCTGAATTTGTCCAGCAACCAAATAAAGGAAAAAAGAAAAATTTAACAAATTCCCTAATAACAAAATCAATAGAGAGAAAAATGTAAATATTCATCCTCTTTCAAAACCAGAGTCAAAAAGGAAAGAGACGCTATAAGATGAACAAGAACAAAGGAATCAACAATCTAGAAGCTAGTCGCTAGCTCCATCTATGTAGAGAAATTCGAACCATTGAAGTAACATTTTGCAGAAAAGCCAAAAGAAGTTCCACAAAGAAATGCACTGATGTTCTCAGTTTATTTTTTGAGAGCGCTTATTTAATGCTCATTGACACACAACTACGGTGAAACTTCTATGAGAGATCACCTCTATTAAACGACCCCCTCCTCCAACGACCAATATTTAAAAGCACCGATTTTTTACCCTATATACTTAATGTTAACAAATCCTCTAAGAGAGACCAGACAACCCTCTATGAGCGACCGGTCCCTTGTCCGAAAATTTTCTTGCCTTTTCCCGCAAACAAAATCCACGTTCCAAACCGGTCGGTCGACCATGGCATATTGTTTGGTGCCCTGAACAGGACGACAAGTGCAAGGAGTGAAGTGAAAAGTGACGTTGTTGATAATCTCTCATTGGTAATGGCGTTTGGTGTGAATTTAAGGGGGTATAGAGGAAGAATGACAGTACAGATCAGCTGCAATTCTTGTATAGGCTAGAGCTTTAAACATGTCTAAGAAACGAGTCATTTTAACGTTGGAGCAGCGCATTGAAGTGATCGAGCCACACGAAGAAGGAAATTCTGAGCGGAAGTTGGAGGAAATTTTTGGTTGTTGGAAAACCCAAATGAATAAAATTTTGAAAGATAAAATTACGATTTTTAAAGAATATTAAAACTTCAAATTTTGGGGTGTAAAGAGAATGCGTATCTCTATATAAACACTCTTTTTTCAGATATAAAAAATAAACTAGAGAGAGAAGTACTGACTCAAAAAGCAAAAAAAGAGACAATCCGAAAATTCTTCATATTTTAAGAAAGTTTAAATTTTAAAAAATATGTATGTAGTTGTGCTTATGTAATGCAGTATTCAATAAATAACACAAACAATTGGTTTTCGTGTTTTTTTAAGGTTAACCTGGAGTTTACGGTGCCCACTTACTTCGTTCCTCTTAGGATCGCCAACTCTTTGCAGCCAAGAACGGAGATGAGAGAACAATTGTTTTGGTTGCGCAATTATGATTTTAATGCGTGACGTTTGCGCATGCTCGGAAATTGATCTTTTCATCTGTGTTTTGCGCATGGCGCGATATTAAAATCCGTTTTGATTGCTTTGTTCCGTTCATGTGATTGGTTGATCCAATCGAATTTGATTAAAAAATCGTTTGGAATTCTTTGGTTTCATTTTTTTGAAAAATCGTTTGGAATTCTTCCGTTTGATTTTTGTCTGATTTTATCACTTCGTTACGTGCGGTTCGCTACAGCTATTGTTGATTATGGCTCCGAAATGTCGGAAAAAGAATAGCGAGAAGAAATTTTTCAATTAAAATAGGTATGTGAAGTTTTATCTACACTTTTCTCGTTTCTGAACATTTTCATTCACTTTAGGTTCAGAACTGTGTATGCTATTCTGTGTTTTCGCTTCTCAATGAATAAGCTAAGCTGCTAGTGTCCCGCTTTGCAGAAAGCGAAGTCGCTGATGTTTTTTTAAGTTAAAAAACTTTGCTCGGAACCCACATGCGATGCCGCATGCGGGAATTCTCTTTTTCGGAATAAAAAAAATAGATACCTAACATTCAATGAAGAAGCGAAGCTACTAGTGGCGCGCTATGCTGAAAGCGAAGCCGCTGATGTTTTTTTTAAGTTAAAAAAGATTGCCCGGAACACGCTTGAAATGCCGAAGGCATTGCGTGCTCAATCTCTCCTTTTCAAATGAAGCATGCGCAGTAGATCACTGAAAAGCGCACTGCACATTCAAAACAGTATTTGGCGACGGCACATGAAATTGCGCGAAGAAGACTTGGCGAGAAACAGGCCGGCACCGTAAACTCCAGGTTTACCTTTTTTAATTTATAAAATTTTTAAATTTACTATTCTATTTTTAGGTAAATTCTTTCGGCCATCTATTATTGACACTTCTTTGAGCGACCACCTCCCTTAACGACCATTTTTCCGCTGAACAGAGGGTGGTCGCTCTAGGAAGATTTACTGTACTACAATTTGCCCATCGGAAGGTTCGGTCGGAATAATGCAAATACGTTGAAAACATCAAAATCGGTCTTATCAATCGTCTACTTTTCAAGTACGGAACTGTGTATCTTCTAGCATTTGAAGAAGATTAGAGGATTATAAGGGGTCCACTGGCGCTGGGCAGTGAAAATCTTTGGATTAAATCATATAAAACTCCGCTCGACAATACTAAAAACAATAACGTGGTGCTTTCTTAGTCACACAACAATGGCTCCGTCTGTTACTGACTTCGCCACTTATTAAAATAACGATGACAGATTTTCGCACAGAAGCTGAAGACGTGGTATCTCAACTTTACAGTTCCACTTCATTAAAACAATTACAAGCTTTACTATGGCTGCAATATCTGAAGAAACATTTCTACGTTTATAAATACGAATCGAAACTTTTCAGAGAACTTTTTAAATATAAACATCATAATGCCTGGTTAACTATAAACACATTTTCTACTACAGGTTTTAATTAAACCGTATTTAAATCCAGTGATAAATATTGATGAGCCAGGATTATTATCCATTAACAAAAACAAAAGGAAACTGCAGCAACTTACTGTAACCAACGACTATGAAAGTGAAATAATAATACAAGAGGACAAATTGTCAGTTCGAAATGTCTCCGCTTCATAGATGGAAGATTTCAAATTCGAATCCTCTATTCCGTCCCCCATTCTTACTGTATGAAAGCAGGAAAATTAGTGTTGAAATCCTCGAAAAATTGTTTCCGTCCGATTTGCGTTTCAAAATTAAGGGTCTATCCTGGTACCCCCGGTTGGGTTGGGAGACGTCACTTTTTCCGCACGTTAACAACGGGAAAAGTGACGTCTCAAAACCCAACCGGGGGTACCAGAATAGACCCCTTATATCACCCAAAAACGGTGTTCTGGTGGTAAGGTCTCGGTTTCGGGAAGGAAGAGCTCCAGGTTAGAAAACCGATTCCACCGAAGATGAGTCCGGATAGAACTGCAAAGACGTTCGCGCTCCAAGGCGATCCCAGTCGATCAACACGCACTCCGTCATCCAAGCGCTCTTCTTATATAGTCTCCCGCGGCAGGCGGTGACGTCACATGGAATCTTCTAGTACATTCAAGCGTATCTTCTCTACTAATTGTGATATCGAGAAGATTCCAGCACCTTTGAGATCCCATATTTCGTCGCCAAAATCGCCAAATGTGTCGCCAAGATGGTCACCAAGTTTGTAGCCAAGGCCAGGGGTCCAGACGTGGCTGCTGTCGGTCATCTTATACTTACCCCTGTAAAAATCTCTTCCCAACCATAAGACTCACGTTGCTGGGAAGCGACTTTCCATGTTTGTAACAATATGCTCATATCTGTATTTAATAAATCTGACGACTATAGTTTGCACTCTTTTCGTTAAGAGTGCATGATTAAACTCAAACCCTCGCTACTGAATTAATTTGAATTTTGAAATAATTTTTAACATCAGTTATGTTAGCAATTTGAAATATTCTGCTACGTCTTTTAATAGTCACATTGACAACTTCTAGAATGAACCAAACGAAATGGATCAGAAGTTCAAAATATTCATTTGCCTGTCTTGAGAATAAAACTAAGAGAACATCTTAAAATTGAATAAAACAAGAAGTCTTAAGCATAGTATTATTGGTAGAGATTTATAAAATTCTTTGCAAAACAACAAATCATATTCTTTTATTTGTGGCGACTTGACAGCAACTGTGCCAAATTACAGATAGCCTGCTTAACACAGTTTTCAGCTCCAGTTAACTACTTCTTGTTTAATTTTTCGTCTTGTTAAAAGATTTAAAAATATGTTATTGTAAAATTTGCACAGTAGCATGGTTAAAATGTTATTTTTCGGACGTGGTTGCATTCTCTTACCATCATGTATTACCGCATCGTATTTTCTATAGAAAAATATATATCTCGTGTCGACAAATTTCCGTCCAGAGTAACAAAGTATCGATGACGTCAGCGTTAGATGGAAACAGTCATTCTGTATTAAAATTGGTAAAAGTATTTCCAACATTCGACCTTTCATCGCAAATTACCTCACTTTTAAGATAAATGTTTATTTTATGAATTTAATTATTGATTTCCACACCAGTAGTAATATACAAGCAATATCTTAAAAGACTATAAAATTATTGATTTGAAATGAATTTGCAGAAGAAGCATTAAATTTGTGATAATCAAAGTTGTATATCAAAATTTCGATTATGCGTCGTTTTAGGTCAGTCCCTTGAAAGACGTATAAGCGGTGTTTTCTATTCTTAAATATTTAAATTAATCGCCATTAATTTTTAAAAAGCAAAATGTTTGCGATGCTAAGAGAATTTCTCCTTTCCTCCGATTAGTTTTACGACAGCATACAGGTGCGGAGCGGATGCAAAGGGGGGAGAGCTCAAATAACAACGAGGGGGGGGGGGGTCCGCCTTTCTTCTGGTTTGCTCGACGCCGGAGGATTCGTAAAAATTCCTGAGTCCGCGCGGACATTGCCTTGACCCACGGGAACCTTTATCTCGTTGGTCACGACAGTGCATGCATAAAAGTTATGTGTTTCACTAGGATGTAGTCAGTAGCAATCCATTTCAAATAATAAATTATTTGCACATTATATATACCAATTCGAAATCTAATTTAGTACTTTCCAATTACAAATCTTCACCACATGAACTGTTTTCAGAAGTTCAGTGAACCAAAATATAATGAATTTGGAAGAAATTAACTTCTTATATTGATTACTGCGCTTTATGAACGAAGACATTCTTTGTCTGTAAAGTCAATAGGTATTGCTAAACTCCAAAACAGTTTTCAACAGGCACATGCGAACAGTTAGCCAGATTTTGATGTCGGAGTGATGTCTTTTGATTTTTTTTATTATTATTATTATTTTCCTTTGATTTATTTTGAATTAAAAAGTATTTTTTATTTCTTGTTATTATACTATATTTTAAAAATCTTTAATATTTGTGTAAAAAAATGCTTTACTTTTTTTTACTTTCTCGCATACAAAGAGAAAGTATTGTAATCGTCAAAAAATTCGAACTCGAGATTTTGACGAATCTCCACGTTTTACACCTCCCCGAGTCCAGAAAACACAACTCTAGAATTATGTCTGTATCCGGTCGGATTTCCTGTGCCAACAAAAAGGTTAAGTGGTAAAACCGCTGAGCTGAAGTTTTACAAAACGTTCCGATGCACTTTGACATATTAAAACATAAAGTGTAAGAATTTCTATAAATAAACTTCGCTCTGAATTGAGCTCTTGCGCCATTAAACCCCAACCAACCAACCAATCGCTCTGAATTGAGTTCTATCCTCACATGCCTGTGCCAGCTGGTTCTTAACCTCCGATCATTCATATGGTTAGAAAATTAGAATAACAAGATATACTGACCAAATAAATTTTGAATGAGCAATAAATTTTTAAATAATTAAAATCCCCGTCGGTAAGCCGGAAGTCAAATGCAGATTCCTTTTGTCTTAACCCATTAAACACTGATGTTGCGAAAACGCAATATTAATTTCTGAATTTTTTTAAAGATATGCTCTACATTTTGTATGTCCGAAGTAATAATTTGTATTTGATTCTCTATACTTTAATTGTTCGTAATACATTTTTTTGCTTCCACATTAGTTGAATTTTAACATCTGCAAAAATATTACTTTCTTTACTGGTGTTTTTGATAGCGGAAAAAAGTCTACTTTCAAATAATAATTGTAGATGGCAGCACGGTTCTTCTTTTCTGTTGAGATGTCTCTTCCTTCTCCCCAAGTTGCAAGAGTGAGCAATTCAACATCCACAAGTTGCATGTTACCCTCTATATAAAGAAATAATACCTCTCCTTCTTCCTACTCGTACCAATACTACTTAGGTGCTACCTCGAACAGATCCCCACTGGTACTGGTGGCTTGTCACTCGTCTTGCATCTGTTTAACCGTGGTTCGATCCCTGCCTTCCGTTTGTTTTTGCCAGCGTCAACAGATGTCTTTTTTTGCCTTCCTTAATTTCTTTTATTTAAAATTTCGAAATTCTCACCCCATGTTATTTGTTTTTTATCCTCTCCTTAAAATGTTTTAGAACTTGCTGATCACATCTTGTGTTTTATTTAATTGCTCTACTTATACAAAATTTCTTAAATTTGAAATTCTAAAGCTGAAAGTATTCTAACTCAGGGATTCCTATGAAAAGTGCGTGTCTTTTCCAAGAAGTAAAGAATCCTCTGATATAGTAAAGATCAGCATTTATTCATTCAAATAATTGCACACAAGAATGACTTCACATACTTAAATACAGAACTATATATCTAAACTATTGAATCCTGTATGGAATGATAGAGAATTTTTATATCGGATTTTGAAATTTTTATGATAAATATATGCACAAATTAAAGAAAAGAAATATCCAATCAAAAATCTGTTAGTTTATTTATAATGTTGTTTATGAACAATTTAGTCTATGCATTATTTATAGCTGCGGAGTACAGCTGAAATCTATGTAGGTCTTTTATTCACCATGTTAATAATGCATTAGTAATAGTTACATAGATGGCAGCACTAGACAGCCTGAAAGGAAAATGACCGCTACAAGATTTTTCTACAGTTTGCTGAAAGCTCTTACTACTTTCACAGTTTTATGCACTTAAAGTATTCCTGTTTTTGTTTATTTTTCAAGTGATAGTGTTCGGGTCACTTTTGGCACGTTTACGGCTTGCGCCAGCATCATCATCAAATAATACACCGAATAAAGCACAAATGATATTGAAACAGTTTAGCAGTATGTCAGATGTAATTTAAAGTTCAAACAGAAGTCTTCTGCAGAAAGGTATGTTATTGTTTTACTTCTCTGAATAGTACAAAATGAGGAAAGTATTTTATGTTAACCCTTTGGGTACATTTGACGAATCTCAAGCCGAGAGATTATCAACAAGCTACCGCAGTAATTTAATTTTGTGTTCTACTCAATCTGTGTTGTCACTGTGTAGCATCATGAAAAGTGTTTAAATTTAAAAATTATTTTTAAGCACCTTAAAAGTGCTCGAGTTCGTAGAAAAGTTTCTTAAAAAGTGCTAATTTTTTCGAAAGTTGCAAGGAAAACATTCTTCTTTTTTATTTTAGTTATTTATAAAGTAAATCGAGATAAGTAGTAGTTATTTTCTCACGTATTATCCTTCTTTTCTTTGATTACATGAAATTTATATTTTAAGAAACCAGTGTTCCCCCGTATCAATATCAGATACCTCTGTTAAAAACAACTTTCAACTCAATATGTGTTTTGTTTTGAAAAGAAGTATAAGGTGAGGTTACAGGTAAAAAGAAATTTTTTAAAGCAAATAGTTAAATTTTTTAATTACAATTAATTTGTATTTTTAGTATTTGAGAGGTTTTATTTTACTGCATAAAATATTTCAATATATATTGGAATAAATTTAAATTCATGATTTTTTTATAATGAAATTCGTTTTCATTTGTAGTTCAAGAAAATAATTCGAAGAATTAATTATTGACTCAAAATCAATTATTTAGATTCATTGAATATATTCAAATCAAAATCAGTCTTCAAAAAGTCTGAGGCCCCTCTTCAATTTATCGCTGCCTGATGCTTTTGAAAACCTATCTATTGTGTATAGTATATAGCTTTGTCTGGTTACTGATGTGTTGAAGGGAAGGTTTTCTCCGCATGTGTTAGGGAGTATACAAGAAAGTTTAGAGGAGACCACTCCCTCTGGTTATTTATACATTTAATACTTTCTATAGTTGGGGGAGACATCAGCTAAATGTACAAACATGTAATTAAAATGCAGTACAGCACCAGCTGTCTGTATTACTACTGATTTTTCTTTATAGTTGAGCCAGAAAGTTTTATTTCTATAGTTTTAGTATGCAAAAACCAAGTTTCCGAGGAAAAACCATAAATTCCTCGGTATTTCTGAATTTTGGGTATTAACTCTTAATTATAAATACCTTGGTAATTTACATCTGCAGCTGTGCCTATTAAAATAAGTATACATTATAATTACATTAAGCATGCATTATAAAACATCCTAGTGTTTTAAATTCCAAACTGCATAATATTTACCAAACACAGTTTTGAAACGAAATGCCAGCGAAATACAATTCAGCGAAGTACTTCATTTAGCAAGAGTTGCGGATATTTAAGTATTTAATGTCATTATTTTTTGGAAGATAAACAACGTATTAGTTAAATGGATATTAAGTCGCGATTAATGTTGACCTTTTCTATTTTTTCCCCTATTTCACTTATAATATTAAATTTCTAATAAATGGGAATCTTAAAATTTGGAAAAAAAAAGAAAAAACAAGACAAAAAAGTAGAAATCTTATCGTTGTGCTTTTATTCCTCGTATCTAAGCCATCACAAAATCTGAGTTTTTCTTAAAATACATTGCGGAATCAATCCTTGGCAAATTATCCGAATTCCCTTGTACGAAACCAATATCCATTATGAAATTAAACGTGAAATATGAAAAAAAAAAATCTAAAACTCCACTTCTAAAATGTAAGCTAAGAACGTCTGAAATCAAAACATGCCACCAAAGTCGTGAAACTGAAATATGCCATGCGAAGAAGGGCAAGGATGACGTCAAAATCTACTCGGCCAATGAGATTGTGTTTCGGATTGTATCATCGCTCCTGCTATTTCAGTGCATCTTTCGCCATCAATATTTAAATAAATAAATTTTTAAGTAAAATTTCACTTGCATATTTGAAATTAGAATGATTTTTTCTGTAAATACTTATTGCTTTCACGCGTTTTTAAAAACTGCTTAACTTCCCCATTGAAAAAGGACCGATAAAAATAATGCAGTGCAATAATATAAAACCTTACCGAGGTGACCTCTGCTAAATGTATTTGTGAGAAACAAATGTGTTCATATTCATTTTACACCAGCCCCCTTTTTTTAAATCTTAAAAATAATTCTTGGTTTCATCACAATGAACATCAGATTTTGCAAAAGATATTTTTAAACATCAGCAAACGGAACTTTCTCATCTGCTGCCTTTCGTTTGCATTTTCACCACAAATTTTCATTGATGCTTGATTATGTGCAAAAATAGAGCTGTCGTTGCAATGGCGCGTCTTGATCAATCTTAGAATAGCGTACTGGAATGAGCTTTGCTCTAAATCTTTTAGCGCGTCTTATGTCACGTGATATCGCCTTGTGCCATAAAATTATTTTGAATTTGGTGATTTACTTAGATCTAGAAATTGGGTTGGGAAAAACGTCATTAAAACCAGGCAAATAGCCGAAAATCATTTTGGATTTTTTTTTCCGGGTTGAAAAGGAGTTTAGTTCTATATATATATATTATTACAAAAGTCTTACTGTGGGTGAATGGTGTAAACAGTCCAACACGCAGGATAATGGAGAATGAAGGTTTATTTGCAAATATGCAGGAAAACACGGAGCAAAGCTACGGGAAACAACAGTTCTTGCACAGATTACCAATGTAAACAGACAACAATACACAGGCAATAACAGTTCAGCACTTTGATATTTAGCAACACAAGCAATCAGCAAATAACTAATAACGACAATAACAGCACTTTCAATAACGCTCAGCTCATCAGCTTCCAAACTCGCACTGCGGACGAAACTCTCAAGTCGTTCCCAATGGATCAACGCTGCTATCGCTAAACGTCTAACAGCTTACTAGCTCGCACAGCGGATAGAACTCCAAAGACGTTCGCGCTCCAAGGCGATCGCAGTCGATCAACACACACTCCGTCATCCAAGCGCTCTCTTTATATAGTTTCCCGCGGCAGGCCATGACGTCACATGGAATCTTCAAGTACATTCAAGCATATCTTCTCTACTAATAGAGATATCGAGAAGATTCCCTCACCTTTGAGATCCCATATTACGTCGCCAAATTTGTCGCGAAGATGGTCACCACGTTTGTAGCCAAGGTCAGGGGTCCAGACGTGGCTGCTGCCGGTCATCTCATACTTACCCCTGTAAAACTCTCTCCCCAACCATAAGACTCACGTTGCTGGGAAGCGACTTTCCATGTTTGTAACAATATGCTCTTATCTGTATTTAATAAATCTGACGACTATAGTTTGCACTCTTTTCGTTAGGAGTGTATGATTAAATCCATAAATCCCTGCTACTGAATTAATTTGAATTTTTGAAATAATTTTTAACATCAGTTATGTTAGCAATTTCAAATATTCTGCCTACGTCTTTTAATAGCCGTCATTGACAACTTCTAGAATGAACCAAACGAAATGGATCAGAAGTTTAAAATATTCATTTGCCTGTCTTTGAGAATAAAACTAAGAGAACATCTTAAAAATTAAATAAAACCAGATGTCTTAAGCATGAGTATTGTTGGTAATGAGATTTATAAAATTCTTTGCAAAACAACAAATCTATTCTTTCAGCTGTGGCGACTTGTGACCAGCAACTGCGCCAAGTACAGACAATACGTTTAACTCTTTCAGCTCAGTTAACTACTTCTTGTTTAATATCTCATCTTATTTAAAAAAGATTTAAAATATGTTATTATAAAAAATTTGTACAGTAGCATGGGTTAAAATGTTATTTTCGGAATTGGTTGCATTCTCTGACCTTTGTATGTTGAAACTAACTGCACAAACTAGATATTAGAAATCTAGGGTTTTCTGAAAACTAAAATTCCACGCAAACACTTGGCATTTTGAAACGTGTATCGGACAATTTTAACTAAAAAAACATCAGCGGCTTCACTTTCAGCGCAGCGAATAATCATGTATTGAGAAACAGAAACACACAGAATAGCCACATTTACTGAACTGATATTCCATCCGAAGAATTCCTAAATGAAGTTTTAATCAAGAATTCGATTTACTAGTAGTGCATCGAGGTGCAGGCAAAACAGTCCAATCGAAACGTGGCAATCTAGCTGATAGGTGAAACGCAAGGTAGAAAAAGATCAGTTGTGCGCATGCGCTCGTCCTCGTTACCAGAAAACATCTAGACACCAAAATCGTGTTCTCTCGCTCCTTACGTTCTGGCAGCAGAGTTGATCCTAAGAGGAACAGAAGTAAGTTATTTTCATGCATTACCAATAGCAGAAATGTAACATATTTTCGGACATTGTGGAAAGATAAAGCAAAGAAATCTGCCCAAAGTTCAATTATTAATCTCCATGCTTAAAAAAATTGAGAGAGCTCCATATAATTAAATTTTATTTCCATACGTGAGTGTCATCATCCATTAGTGGATCGCCATAGAATGCTGCTGGTCCATAAGAATTTGTCCATCTGTAGAGCATGAGTACAGACAAATTTCCAGAATACTTATATTCTCTCGGTCAATTTAAGCGAAAGATCAAGGTGTGGTAACACATTTCATCACAGATCTGGAGTCTTTTGCAGTTGAAGAATTTATATACGATCTGTTATGGGAAATTGGTGCTACCCGCGATTTTTCAGAATTTCAACATTTTCATAGTGTTACCGTCATTGTTTAGCACTGTTTATCATCTAAAACGACAGCAATCCAATACCTGTATTCAGTCAGTATACTGTATCAGCGGCTTTGTTCAGCTTCAAGATAAAAGGCCCAAGTAGTTATCGCGCCGGTTATGTGATACTTGAGTCAGCGTGACAGGAAGTGCTTTTATTGTCTAAGGCTGTTTCCAGCCCTCTGTAATCCAAATATTTATAAGAATGTTTCTTCGCCGTTTCAATCACTTTTCTATGGCCTTCTTCAGTGAATATAATCGCCTGTCAATATTCTTCCTTCTAAGTTCAAGTATATCAGAGTTCTGAGCTACGACGCTGAAGATAAGGACATCATGAGCTTCTTCAATTTCTTTGAAAACTAACTTAGATGAAAAAGTCCGACTGCATCTTTGCAAAATTCTTTATGGATCGATAATTCTTTTGCGGATTTTGTGAAATGTAACTAATGTGTAAAAAGAAAAAAGTAATGACCGTAATTGACCAAATTAATACGTTTCCAACCTGCGTAAGCATAAATCAAACTGCCTCCTTATAAGCTTGAATTTTCAAATTGCTTGGAAACCCAATAGTGCGATGTATATAATCTTATTTACTTCATCCATGCATTCTCAGCAACTGGCGAGTAAAATAACTGCACCCATATTTCGGTTCAAACTATAAAGCTTTGAAAACCTGCTTCTACCAGAAATGACATTATAATGCATTTTTTGAAGTTAAAAATAGCTTTTATTTTTTTATGCTGAAGTGATATATTCCATTGTACACTGAAATTATAGTATTTACGCAATATCAAAGAAAAAATTTTATTTATTAGCTTATCTTGAAATCCAAACTAATTTCCAAATATTAATGCTGCTAAATTTTCAAAACCAATGAAAAAAGCTACTGTTTACAAGGGTTAGATATAAAATTAGAGGATTATAAAGTCCATTCTTTAGACGGTGAAAAGCTTTGGATTAAATCCTGTCCGCTCGACAATATAAAACACTAACGTGGTGTTTTCTTAGTCACACAACAATGGCTCCACCATCCT
>BGPR01029881.1:2430-19005 GCA_013235015.1 Araneus ventricosus
AGTGTAAAATTCTCTACAAATACATACTTTAATTTTTCTTTCAGCTTTGATATTTTTCCAGAGAATGGGTTTCAAATGCTGCCGCCATCTTAGATTTCCTCCCCCTTACTTAGTTTTTCTTGAATATCTCGAAAAATATTCAATAATATAATTACAGAGCGTACCATTCCCTACAAATAGATGCTTTGATTTTTCTCCAAGCTTTAATAGTTTTTGTGATAATTGTGGGATCAAAGTGGATGAATTTGTAAAAAATCTTGGTTGATAGTCCAGTCAATGAAGGGTTAGGAAAAAAAACATTAAATAATATAGTTTTGAAAATTGGTACACGTGTTCGTGAGGGGCTTATGATGAGCATACTAAAAGTCCCCGCTCCTGGGGGATTGGGGGAGTGAGCTCGCGGCGCCATCTTGCATTTCATCCCCTCTTTTTTAGATTTTCCTGAATATCTCGAAAACTATTCAATTTTCAAAGTGCAGTTGATTTAACAAATTAAAGAGTGTAAAATTCTCTACAAATACATACTTTAATTTTTCTTTCAGCTTCGATATTTTTCCAGAGAATGGGTTTCAAATGTTGCCGCCATCTTATATTTCCTCCTCCTTTTTTAGTTTTTCCTGAATATCTCGAAAAGTATTCAATATTATAATTACAGAGCGTACCATTCCCTACAAATAGATGCCTTTATTTTTCTTCAAGCTTTAATAGTTTTTTAGATAATTGGTCCCAAAGTGGATGAATTTGTAAAAGATCCTAGTTGATAGTTCAGTAAACGAAGGGTTTGTATAAAAACATTAAATCGTATAGTTTTAAAAATTGATACACATGTTCGTGAGGGGCTTCTGATGAACATAATAAAAGTAGCCGGTCCTGGGGAGTGAGCTCGCGCCGCCATTTTGGATTTGCTCCTCCTTTTTTCGTTTATCTTGAATATTTCGAAATCTTTTCAGTTTTCAAATTACAATTGATTTAACAAATTAAAGAGCGTAAAATTCCCTACAAATAAATGCCTTTAATTTTCTTTTAGCTTCAATAATTTCCGAGATAATGGGTCTCAAAGTTTGTCCTCTTTTTAAATTGTTCTTGAATATCTTGAAAATCCTCTAGACCCTAGTGGAACTCATATAATAACTTCGAAAAATTCCGTATAAAAATGTCATTGCTTTGTTTAATTTGAACCATATTGATTCATCTGAAGAAGATTTAAAATTATATTGCCAAAACCTCGAAAAATTCCCTTCATTTAAAGAAAAATAAGATATAAATGGTTCCGACAGTTTTGTAGAAATTGATCTAGTCAAAAACTTTAAGCATTTGCTAACTGATTCAAGCTCTACAGAAGAAACGCTCCGTAAAATTTACCAAAATAATCTACGACAAGTTTTGGGGAATTTGACTATATGCTTTATAACTCTGTTAAAACTATTCGTTTTTGTGGAGAGTAGAGAAAATTTTTCCAAATTAAAATTACTAATATAATAGCCCAGATCTGTCTCTCTGTCTCTCGGTAACGCTCTCACGTCACCAACAATAAAACTCGCGCCATAGCACTGAGAGACGTTAAACAGAGTTATTTCATTGTTAGAGAACCTAAATTTTAGTCATTTTAAATTTAAAAGAGTAATTGTCGTTCTAATTTCAAATTTAATAGCTCTAAAAGAGTAAAATAAAATTTTCTATCTATTGATATAAAATTTATCTCGCTATGATCAATAGTTCCCGATAGATTTTAAATTATATTAATCATATATTTCAAATTAATTTCCGTTTGCTAATAGAAAGTAGTAAATTACGTCAGTGGTATAACATGCGCGTGATATAGTTTACTTTTAAACTAACGTTAACTTTTAAGTTAACTTTTGACAAGCTGAGAATTTTATAGTTATTGAATTATAATAAAATTGTTAAACAACGAAAAATACTTCACACGGAATGTTGTTTACCAAGAGATGTTTTGAATAAAGAAATATTTAAATAAAAAAAGTATTTCCTGTCATAAAACATATGTTTATTTTATTTGTTTTCAATAAATGTTAAGCATTTCTCTCGCATCTATCTATCCTATTAAAATTCGAAGGTAAACAAACGTATTTATGTATGTATGTATGTCCGTCTATCTTCTCACGAACCGCTGAACGGAGAAGCACGCGGAAAGTACCAAAAGATGGGGAATAATCCAAGGAACCATTTCGGCCATTTAAATTCCGAAATTACAATTAGTTAAAAAGATATTAATTAAAAACGTCAAAATGAATGAATTGACGTGCTGCCATCTATTGGCAGAATGGTGAATTCATTCACGGCGGATTCTTTTTTCCCCCTATTATTAGTTTTCGCATCCGGTGTTGCATTTTTTTATTTATTTAACGGAAGTTGGTGTTTCCTTTTGAGCGATCTTCTGTGTTCTTCTGTGTTTGGATTTATAAACAATTGAAAAAAATCGTTTTCCTGCATTTTTCTTTCTTTTTTTTGTCGTATGGTGTTTCGCAACATTTACGTTTGTTGGGGGAAAATATTTATTCATTTTTATCCGTTTTTTTTCTCATTATTATTCGTTTTATTTTTTCTTTTGCAAAACAAATATCATGCTAATCTGTTTTAATTTATAAGCATAAGAATTCTCGCGTTTTCATTCAAACCAAACTGCTTTAAGGTAGTTAAAAGGCTAGAACTGAAAGTTTTAATCCAACAAGACAGGATTCAAAACAGATTTACGTTTGTTGGGGAAGCTTAGTGACAATATTTGTAGGGAAAAAAACAGAGGCGGGCATATGAAAAAATGTGGATTCCGAGAAATGCTGGGTTATTAACTATAAGGTAATTAAAAGGTTGGATTTAAAAATTTTAATTAAACAATATAGGATTCAAAGGATTTTTAACGTTTTGGGGGAAACGTAACGTTTACGTTAGCGACAATATGTGTAAAAAAATATAAACCGGAGGCGGGCATATGAAAATTAGTAATAAAAAGACTAGATTTGTGTGTGAAAGAATATTTACATTTTTTGGGGAAAGTAAGTGACAATATTTGTTGAAAAAAATGGAGCCGGGCATATGAAAATATGGATCCCAAGGCCTCACGTGATCTCACTTCTCTCCGCCCGGGAATATCCCATTATTCAAGATTGCCCGTGCAACGCCGGACCATGCAGCTAGTATCTATTTAAACACGTCAAATTTGACGGGAAATCTCTCGAATGAAGAGGCAATTGGCACCCGTCATACCATGACAGGTGATTTTCTAGTTATTTTTAAGATGCACCATATCATAAGAACGTTTAGTTGGACATTCAGTAATTTCAACTGAGCTACTATCGAAGTTAATGATATCAGTGATAAGTTTTCATTGTCAAAAGCCAGACAATTGGTAAATACTGCTACTAACAACAATTTTATTGTAGTAATTTTTGAAACAATAGTTTTTAAACAATTTTATTTAACTTGAGTTGTTTCATGTCGTGCATGAATGTTTTTTCACTCAATTCCTCATGTGCATTTTAAAATTTTGTACACTTGTATATTCCCTATGACAATGCACTATTTTAATATTATTTTCGGAACATAATTATCAGTTAACCGACTGATTTAATTGAATTTTGATTCTATATCAGTAAATAGTCGAAAAACTAATATGGAATTAATTACTAATTCTATATTAGTAAATAGTAGAAAACCTAATATAGAATCAATTACTAATTATATATTAGTAAATAGTAGAAAACCTAATATAGAATCAATTACTAATTCTATATTAGTAAATAGTCGAAAAACTAATATGGAATTAATTACTAATTCTATATTAGTAAATAGTAGAAAACCTAATATAGAATCAATTACTAATTATATATTAGTAAATAGTAGAATTTAAGAAAAATTTACTTCAAGACTTCTTTAGAAATAATCAAAATAATAATTTCTTAATAATCTATACTTATAAAAGGCAATGTTTGTGCGTGTGTGTTTGTCTGCGATGTCCAGACGAACCTATCGCACTTACAGCCATGAAATTTGGCTCACAGGTAGTCGTAATGGTGACTGAATGCACCTCGAAGCCGAAATTTTAAATTTTAATCTAGAAATTTTTTTATTTAATGTTTTGTGTTGTTTTGGTTGATTTTTCGCACTAATTTCTCAATAGAATGGTTTCGAATAATTGTACGACAAAAATAGATAGACCATCAAAAAGAGCACGCGATTTCCGTTCTAATGAAGTTAGTTTTGACTTTCTAACGTAATTTACTGAATTTTGAGAATTTTTTAAAAAATAGTCAGTTTTGCCATCTAAATGTTAGTTTTGTTTTTAAATTTGTTGCATCCGACTTTCTAATAACACTATTATTTTCAATTTTTTCAGCTTATAACTAGAACGGTTCTGTCAGATTTAAAACAAGAACGGTTAAAATATCTTTTCCCGTTTTTTTTTTTTTTTTAATTAGTTTCTTTCTGGGCCATTGAGAGTTATTTTTCTCGATCGAGTTCCTCGCGCGGCACTTCTTCGGAACGTTGATGCCAATTTCGATTGGCAGACGCGCAGGATATGTCATGACCTTCACCTGAATGAATTACTTCGATTATTATTTTCGGATTTGATTTATATTTTGCTTGCTGTATAATAATCATTTTCACGTTCCAATTTTGTAATATTGTTTTGGATTAACGTACTCTGTACTGTAGCGTGAAAAAAAAATAAGCAGGAAAATCAAAAAATGTGTATCTTTTGTTTTGATTTTGTTTTCAAAACTTTTTCATGCGCGTTTTTTTTTTTTTTTTTTTTTTTTTTTCTTTTTCTTTTTCATTTTGTTAAAGTCCTGATTCCACAGAAAACGCCGTGCGCATACTGCGAGTGAATTATAAATTAAAGACTAGAAAATAATTCAAATAAAAATGTCCGCTTTTAAGTAGTTAGTTTCTTATTAAATTTATTTTAAATTTAAAATGCTTCTTTTATATCTTTATTAATATTTTCATAACTTCTTACATAATAAGAGACAAAAATAATTTGTTTAAATATTTAAAAGTATTTAATAAGTAGCATTTTATATATCTAACTATATATTAACATTATTTTTTTTTATTGGAGGCAGAAGAGGGAGTCGAAACAGAGGTTTGCCCCAGGTGTAAAAATTTCTAGAGCCGGCTATGGATTGCAACACTTTTAATTATTGGAATTAAGTAAAAACTAGAAAATCACCCGTCATGGTGTGACGGGTACAAATTGCCTCTTCATTCGAGAGATTTCCCGTCAAATTGCCTCTTCATTCGAGAGATTTCCCGTCAAATTTCCTCTTCATTCGAGAGATTTCCCGTCAAATTGCGTCTTCATTTGAGAGATTTCCCGTCAAATTTGACGTGTTAGATATAGATGCGAGAGAAATGTTTAACATTGATTGAAAACTAATAAAATAAACAAATGTTTTATGACAGGAAATATTTTTTTTATTTACATATTTCTTTATTCAAAAAACCTCTTGGTAAACAACATTCTGTGTGAAATATTTTTGGTCGTTTAACAATCTTATTATAATTCAATAACCATGAAATTCTCAGCTTGTCAAACGTAAGTCAAAAGTTAAAATTTCAAAGGAATTCTTTTTCGAAATTCTAATCAAAACAAAGCACTTCTCTGCTTATCAAACGGTGCCAAAAAATATCATCAAATTATATCATCACGATTGCAATAAGTAATCAGATGCATCTTGGCGTCCAAACTATATCACGCGCATGATATACCACTGACGTAATTGACTACTTTCTATTAAAAAACGGAAATTAATTTGAAATATAGGATTAATATCATTTTAAATTTCTCGGAAACTATTGGTCACAGCGAGATAAATTTTATGTCAATCGATAGAAAATTCTATTTCACTATTTGAGAGATATTAAATTTGAAATTAAAACGTGAATTACTCTTTTAAATTTAAAATGACTGAAATTTAGGTTCTCGAACAATGAAATAATGCTGTTTAACGTCTCGCAGTGCTATGGCGCGAGTTTTATTGTTGGTGACATCAGAGCGTTACGGAGAGACAGGTCTTGTCTATTTCATTAGTAATACAATAAAAAATAAAATCTCTCATAGCGTAGGCAGTTATTATTAATTTACATATATTAACGAAACTTTTAACGGTAACTTTCCCCGAAGGCCATTAATTGATAGCTTATCCAAATGTTTTGTGTGTGTGATATAGGTCATGATCAACTTCACCTTCTACTTCAAACACATAACAGGTCATTTTTTTAATATCGACCAAGATTATTTGTCGCACTACACTGAAAGTCATGGGATACCTCCTAATATGGTATACGACCTCCTTCTGCCCAGCGAAGTGCAGCAACTCAACGTGACATTGACTCAATAACTCGTGAGAAACACAATAGTCGGAACTCACATTTTACAGTGAAGATTTGGTCACAAGGGGACCGAGCAGAAAGTGATGAAGAAGAAAATGATTTGGACTCATCCCGTTTCACAGAAAGCCGATAATGATTTGACATTTTCATCAATTGTTTTGTTTGATGTGCACAATATTTACATGCATTTTCTGAAAAAATAGCATGAATATTTGGGAAGATATAAAGGTTCTCTTAAAAAATCCGAAATTTTTCGCATATAACCAGTGGGGGATTTTGAAAATATGAAGCCACAGGCTGAAAACTATTTTAGGTCCTTCATAGGAAAACTCTATTCATGATAAAAATAAAATAAATAAATAAAAATTAAGGTATAAGCTTATATTCATGCCAAAAAATGAACGCAAAAGTTGAAAATAATTTTTCTGATTACAATAAAATGCATGGTTCGAATAAAAGCTTGGGTACCTTATATAGCACCTTATATTTTGTGTATATTTCCTTAAACAAATAGAGTATTCCTAGAAGGTAAAGGCGCCCACTCTTTTATTCGAACCATGCATTTTATTGTAAACAGAAAAATTATTTTCAACTTTTGCGTTCATTTTTGGCATTTTTGTATTTATTTTATTTTCTACTTTTTAGTGACGGCTGACACGAATACACACGACATGTTAGGCATAGTAAACCAAATTCAATTATTGAATTCTCCTATATAAAACACATATTAAAATTATTATATACATGTGTACAATTACATTTTTAAAATGATTTAATGACATTAACTTTCTGAAATATAAATTCGTAATATATTATGTGATAACTTACAATTATTATCAACAATGTAATAGAAGAAACCAGCGGGAGTGGTCTTCCCTAAACTTTCTCGTATACTTTCTAGGTGGAGATTCGTCAAAATCTCGAGTTCGAATTTTTTTGACGATTACAATACTTTCTCTTTGTATACTTCGTATACGAGAAAGTGAAACAAAAAAACGAACAAATCTGAAATCAAATATCTGTTGCCACGTTTGAAAAAAATATTACTTTGAAGCAGGCGCGATAAAATAGGCAATGCAATGAATACTAAAGCGAAAATTCTGCTTTGGAATTGAATTCCCAAGAAAACAATTTATACTACCACAACCGTAACAATTGCGAAAGCGCGTGAATGAAAGATTTGCTGAAATAATGAGATCGGTTTGATTTACAACAATAAAAAAATTGTTAACAATTGACGCTTGAAAACATTATTTATTGTTGTAAATAAAATTTACAACAATAACAGATTGCTACCAATACGCATGCGCATGAGAATCGGATTAAAAGAAATTGAATACGCAATTTGAACACCTCTTTTTGAGGGATTTGGTCCAAACTTTTATACGGACCTACATTCATAACGATAAAACTGTGTACCAAATTTTATCCATTTAGCTATTCAAGTTTTTGAGTTATAGCGTTCACATGACCGCGGACATACAAATAGACAGACTTCTCGTTGACGGATTTTGTCCAAAATTTGATAGAAACATACAAATTATGTTCAAAGACCACATACCAAATTTCATCCCCGTAGCTCTAATAGTTTTCGAGTTATCGTGTTCACAGACAGACACACACACAGACAGACATACAGACATAATTCCAAAATTGTGTTTTTCGGTCTCAGGGAGGTCTAAAACGTGGAGATTCGTCAAAATCTCGAGTTCGAATTTTTTGACGATTACAATACTTCCTCTTTGTATACTTCGTATACGAGAAAGTAAAAAGAGAATCGATCTACAACTTTCTCTTTTTGTTTTGAGTGCGAAACGTTTGGCGCACACAAAGTAAACAAAATCTTGTGGTTGGCTAATTCTAATAGAAAGTAAACCCAAGACGCGTAGAAACACGAGCTATTACGTCATTCATCGGTGCAGCGTAGGAAGTGTAGCGTATTCTCTGTTAGCCTCGCGGTGTTGTTACAACCCTACGTAACGTGAGGTTACCACCTTCCAAACTCTATCGCCCAAATATAGGGCTAAAATTTTAATATCATTTTGCTAGGTGTAAAATATATATAGATTGCAAAATTTTTTTTGCATGATGTTGTATTGTCACCGGAAACTCACCTCTGTGCTAAATTTCAAAGCTGTAGCTCGATTGGAAGTGGGTAAGAAATCGATCTCAAGATTTGAGGACACGACAGTCAGGTTGAATAAAAACTTATAAAAATGTAACGTAAAATAAACTTATTTGTGCTTTTAATTCCACGCCTGTGCTTATCTTCTAATGTTCGCTTTTTAATTTGAAGCCAATTCTTATAATATTTACGAAGTCTCTAACACGTGTATTTTTTCAAATAATATACTTTATTGTTGACAAGGATTATAGTAATAAAATAAGATTGCAATAAATAATCAGATGGCGTCGAAACAATAGCACGCGCATGATTTACTACTTTCAATTAAAAACCGGAAATTAATTTGAAATAAATGATTAATATAATTTAAAATTTCTCCGGGACTATTGATCATAGCGAGATAAGTTTTATATAAATCGATAGAAAATTTCATTTCACTATTTTAGAGCTATTAGATTTGAAATTAATATGACAATTACTCTTTTAAATTTAAAATGACTGAAATTTAGGTTATATTCGGGAAGATATAAAGGTTCTCTTAAAATATCCCACATCTTTTGCTTATAACTAGTGGAGGATTTTGAAAATATGAAGCCACAGGATCAAAATTATTTTAGGCCCTTCCTAGGAAAACTCTATTCATGGTAAAAATGTAACGTAAAATAAACTTATTTGTGCTTTTAATTTTAAGCCTATGCTTATCTCCTAATATTCGTTATATAATTTGAAACCAATTCTTATATTGTTATTTACGAAATCTCTAACACTTGTATTTTTTCAAAGAATATACTTTATTGTTGACAAGGGGTATATATACTATATCATTATTCATAATAAAAACATCAAGAATGTATTCCGGCAAACATTCCTGGCGTTTAGCTGAGGTAAAGCAGCTTTAAATCGTCGATATTTTTGATACGGGCATGAATAGCTCAGAGAAGATTATTATGAAATCTTCTTTCTTTCATTCGGATATCACCGACACGTCCTGTACCTCTCCCCCTCAATTCCTTCCCAAAAAAATATCTAATGTGCATGAAAAATAATGAAGAAAGTCAAAAAACAAAGATAAACTCAGAGGAAATCGAAAAAATAAAAGCAAACAAGGAATCCATTCTAGTCCACTTTTTCAAGGGCCAAGGACTTTATTCGAAAGGGATTGAAAAAAATAATTGGAAAAATTATTCTGTGAGAAGCTTGCATTACGCCAATGTAAGCTAATAATGTTAACTTACTTGAATTAATGAATTCTCCAAAAAAAAGCTGGGAAGAGAATACTCCTAAAAACAATTTTCAAAGTTTTAATGGGAGATTTTTTAAAACTACAACTTAATTTGAAATGGAGTTTACCTTGCTGTATGAATATTTCAAATGTATTTATATTTCTGTAATGTCTATATTAAAACAATATTTCTCACGGCGTTATTTTGTAACTATTTCTCTATTCAATAGAATACTCAGATAAGAACGCTTTTAATCATATATCTTGCTTCAATTAAATATTTTTGCGCTGTTCACCCATTAAATCTTTTTATCCCGAGGAGACATTTTTCTTCTAACTCCTTCAAAACCGGGAATTTTTGGGAGGAAGCGACATGAATTGGATTCACCCAACCTGGGTGGTCACTTTCCCCGCCATCCCACCCCATGCTATAACCTTCCCTTAAGGCGCACAGAAATGGGCTGTGGCTGGCAAGAATAATTGGACGCCCCTACGACGTTTCCTATGTGATCTCAGAACCTCACCTCCTCTCTAAAAGAAGCCAACAGCCTCAGACCGGCCTTCGTCGCTGTTAAAGGCAAATTTTTAGACCGCCTGGAACCGTGTCGCTCGGTACGAGAGGGTTAATTAACATATTTATTGTAATGAACCATAAAAATGCCGATTATTATGAAGAATAAACACATTTTAAAGTCGAATTTTATAAAAAATTTTTACTAGTTTTATAAATTTTTCTTCATGCTTTCAGCAACGGATTCCGAGACTACCACTTTTGGACGATTTTACACCGGAGAGGGGTGTCAGGCAATGAGTCATATGGGCGCATTTCCGGAGTTCTTTGTCAGATCACGCTCAGTAAAATGCAAACATCACCCTTCCATTCTTCACTTTCCCCCCTATTTTGATGACAATATTTCCGCCCGGCGCATGCGCAAAAGCGCGGAGGGTTTCCGAATCCGTTGCTAAACAATACCTTAGCAATTTTATTATCTAAAAATTAACTTTATATAGTTACAAAGTTTGAAAATCATTTGCTTTTTCAAGATTGGAGCGTATTTAGAAGCAAAACCATTTCTATATATTCCACTACATCTAATTATAAAGCGGGCCATCAAGAGCCATTGATATTTCTATGCGAGATGAAGTATTTGAAGTTAATTTAAGAGATACTAAATGAAATGCAGTAAAATCTGTTATGAATTTTTAGCAATGACTCACAGCAAAGGAATACAAATCTTAGTGTGCAAGATTTTTGATTGAATTATTGCGATATTTTCTATGTTAAAGAATTTCCAACTTCTAGAAACTGGAATTTCGAACTTCTAGAAGGTGTGAGAGAGAATGGGTTATAAAATATTTCATTTTCTGAAGTGTCATTGCTATTAAAATAATCCGAAAAAATGTATCTTTTAATTTAAAAAAAATCGACGGGAGGCTGTCTCTGCGAAACGGCGGCTGGGATTGAGGGGCGTAGACTTACTTACCTTACTCAACTGTGACTTTCTGTGACTAAAGTAGCTCTATGTGACTATTAAGTCTATAGTCTATAATGACTATTAGTCTAGTGTGACTATGTGACTCTATCCATGTAAAATTCTTCGTGATTTTCACCAACTTTGCAACTCGACTGTGACTAAACCGTAATTACAAATTTTAAAATTATTTTTGCAATATTCAACGTCTACCTTTCTCTGTTAAATGAAACTAAAACCAACTCTCTATGTTATTTAGTTGCGGAGCTACAAGCGTTTAACTTCAGCACGAAATTTGACGTAATCCAACAATTCTTGAGAATATTTCGCGTGAACCTCAGATCGATGAATGAATTGCCTTAGTCTGTGCGTACGCGCACATCGGCCGCTGCGACGTCATCAAAATTTTTAGTGATTTTCACCAAATTTGCATCCCGACTGTGACTAAACCATAATTCCAAATTCTAAAATTAATTTTGCAATCTTCAATGTCAACCTTTCTCTGCTAAATGAAACTAAAACCAACTCTCTATGTTATTTGGTTAAGGAGCTATAAGCGTTTAAGAATGTCACGAAAAGTGTTTTTCCTTTCCCGACACATCATTAGACCACTATGGAGAGACGCAAGTCTACGCCAGAAATGTATAATCTATTTTCACTTCGACGTCAGAGTTAATATTTTAGCTTTAATTCGAAATGTCCCAAAAAATGGCATTGGTTAAAGTGTTCTTTACCTTTCGTAAGTAAAAGAATTAAGAAAATTTCTTCTCTCGCATTTATATGGGTATATATATAATATGTACCTGACTAATAATATAGACACGGAACTTCTTTCAACATTATGGAATAAATTATGGCATTCTAAGCGTACAAACAAAGCCAAAAATATGCAGCTTCAAGTGTAAAACCTCAATTTATTTCTTATCAGCACTCAGGCCACCATCTATATGTTGTAAATTGATTTAATAACAATTTCAGCATATATTCTATTGGCAATAACAAGCATTTCAGCTTCAATCTTATTCTCAAGATTTTAGAAGACAAATTTCGACATTTAAACGTTAATAACTAGAATTTAGATAATAATATACACATATTTAATACATACACATATTTCAGTCGTTTTAAAATAATCGTTCAAGTTCGAGAAGTTCTTAAAAGCATATAAATATGTTGGACATGTGTGTTTTCAAGAATAAAAACTGCAAGACCTCTTCTTCACGCCAACAGATGGCGTCGTTAAACTCAGATCTAAAACTTCGAATTCATGCCTTTATATTCATTCTTTGTAACACATTTTGTGTGTGTTTGTGCTGCGATGTGCTCGTGATAATAAATCTTCATATTTTTCCCAAGTAGCGCTCCGACTCCTCTCAACACCTATTATGGATTATATATACACTAGCTGTGTGGCCCGGCGTTGCACGGACTATCACGAATAATAGGATATTCCTAGGCGGAGAGAAGCGAGGTCACGTGAGACCTTGGGATCCATATACTTTCATATGCCTCTCATCCGTTTTTCTCTACAATCAACAAGTATTGACACTTACTTTCCCTAACAATCGTTACGAAGTTAAACACTTTAATACAAAAAAAGGAAGAAAAAAAAGTATAAAAATGATTTTTTTTTTCCATTGTTAATAAATCCAAACACAGAAGCTCGCTCAAAAAGAAATACCAACTTCCGTTAAATAAATAAAAAAAAAATGCAACACCGGATACGAAAACTAATAATAGGGGGAAAAAAGAATCCGCCGTGAATGAATTCATCATACTGCCAATAGATGGCAGCACGTGAATTCATTCATTTTGACGTTTTTAATGAATCTTTTTAACTAATTACAACTTCGGAATTTAAATAGTCGAAATGGATTCCTTGGATTATTTTCCATCTTTTGGTAGTTACGGCTAGTTTTAGGATTCAGTGGTTGGTGAGAAGATAGAAGGACATAGATACATATGTTTGTTTATCTTCGAATTTTAATAGGATAGATATTTTATTATAGATGTTTCTGCTATGATCTGAGCTGGAAATTATCTGAAAATAAGGAAAGTGAAATTTCACTTACTCTTTTAATTTAGCATAATACTAAAATTCTAACAAAATAAGCATATAATAAAGCGTAAAAAATTCGTTGACATCCGATATCATAATAATCTCTTGCGCATTCAAAGATAATCGTGTTCCACCAGCGGCATGTAAGCTCTTGTGACTCGGATTACGGCTGCTTACACTTCCATAGGAACGGGTAACCTTATACAATGATCAGAATCAGGAATGGCGTTAGAGTCTGCTTGATGGAAGGGGGGCACAACTTGCTGTACAAGGGGAGGTGTGTAATGATGACCCTCTCAAATTTTTGCCAGATCTTTATATATCTAATAGTTGAAAAGCCCGTTGCGTGAACGAGATACAAAAATTAGCCTCGACGTGGGGGGAACAGGCATCCCCGACAGGGGGCCTTGGCCACCCTTGATCAGCATCATTTTAAAATTTGTTAAATTTAAACGAAGCATCGCATAATAGTAAAACTAAAGTCATTGAATTAAAATCAAGAGGCGAATATAATATTTCTAATATTTTTTATTATAATTTTATACAGTTTCTAACAATTTCCAATTTTTAAAAGACATTTATTTACATTAATTCTGCAACAAATGTTAATCCAATTTCCACACAGTTTCAAAAAATTTTACAAATGTAAAGTATGTTTCTAATTATTTCCAAGACTTAAAAGTAAATATTAGTTACCATAATTAAGCAGCATAAATATAAACATATTACTTCCATAGAATGTATTACTACTCAATAACAATATTTATCACATACATTCTAAAGATCTCCAAGATTTGAAAGGAATGTCAAATGAGTATACACATACAATTTCCACAATACCAGTGAAGGTATAAAAAAGAATTTTTTCAAATGCAAGTACAATATTAAATCTAGTCAGAATAAATGCATATGATGCAGGGGGAAAGCTTTTATTTTAATGCAATAAATACTGGAAAATATTTGTAGGAAATGATGATGCATTTTCCCCCATCAATCTCGCATGATCTCAAAACAGAAATACAGTACAACCTCGAAGATCCGGACTGCTGGGGGGTTTGGAAGGTCCGGATTTCGGAAATTTCCGGATTTTAGATAAATCAATAGAGAAGTCTAAGTTCTGATGTCACCGTGTAGGTAAGTAACGTCACAATTATGCGCGCATGTGCAGACGTCTTCAGAACAGACCCGGGAGTCGCAAGGCAACGGCAAATGGTTGCCTTGGTAACGCCTCTGACGTTTACGCATGCGCAACCAATCGAAATGTATGCTGATCTACACGTTGACGTCAATTCCAATAACTCAATTTAAAAACAAGTTTTTAACAATAAAAACATAAAGATACATTAAAAAATGATACAAAGACAAAAAAATAGTAGTTTAAAATGAATAGAAGGACTGGAATTTCCGCAACTTGCCTCAAGCGTTCTAGTTAAAAATTTATTTAGCTAATTTTTTCCTCGTCATGAGTTGAAAAATATCATCGGTTTTCGGATTTTAGAGGTCGGACTGTATATATATTTTTCATGTTAAATTTTTTATTGCAGGCAGAAGAAATAAACAAACATAAATAAACAATGTCATAAACTTCAATCTTTTGAGAATGAAGGGACACACACATCCAACAAGGATATGACTTTTTTTTTTTAAATTTTATTCTGCAAGAACTTTTAATGCAGATATATATGAGTATCTTTGTCTGTTAATTATTTTGCTGTGTTTAAAACTTACCTCTATAGAAACACTCCAAAGGCTTCTCATATGATTAAAATTCATACTAATCAACTGAATATTCTTTAATTAAAGCTACTACTTTACTTGGAATTATTTTGCTGGGTCATATTTTTCAAAATTTACTGTAAATCCAAAGTTTGAAGCTATTTTATCATATGCAGATTTTCTTTTGAATATTTCTGCTAAAAGCACATTGATAATTGCTTACAAAGAATGAAAATATGAATCTAAATTAAATTGCATATCCACTAATATTCCTTCATCAAATTACTTTTTTTCCTCTCTTTATTCTTCTCACACTTTTAAATTCCGAACAACCTAGTAATATTTTACCTTCATTTAGATAATGATTGTTTGTTTTTATATTGCATCTTTTTTGAAGATATGTTTGTAAGAATAAGTAAGTTTACAATTATTTCAATTTCTACATCAAGATTTTGCAAACTTCTGTTTACTGTATCAATTGTTTTCAAAATATCACTTCAGAAGGAAATCATAAAACTGATTTTCAAAGAATAAAATTCCTTTCCCAAATTTTTAGCTTCCAGTCCTGCTGAACATTTTTGTGTTTCATCTGTTGAAATAATATTTAGTGCTTCTCTGAATGATTTTAATCCAACAACTAATACACTAATTGCTTCTGCTCGTGCACACCATCGAGTGGTACTCAATGTTTTTGGTAGTTTACATTGCTTAGGTAAATTATTTTTTAATATTTTCCATTGGTTTGCTGAAATGAAAAAAAGTTATATATGTTTTGAATGAAAGAAAATAATTTCATGGCTTCTAAACCTCTCTTTGTTGCATATCCATCCTCCAATCAAATTAAAAGAATGAGTAGTGCATGATAAATAAATGGTTAATTTATTTCGTAATTTAATCCTTGCTTGAAGCCCACTATAAATTCTAGCCACATTAAATGAATTATTGTAAGATTGCCCTCTGCAATTTTGTATTATACAAATTCCAAAATTTGTATACAAGTACTTCCTTTAGACATGTTTCCGTATTTTCGACTTTATGTGCCACACTTTCAGTAAAATTTAGAAATTTTTCCACCAAATGATTTTTAAAAAATGTCCCTCAAAGGGAACTTAAGAGGCAAAAAATTTATCCCTACAGTAAACCTGCATAAAAAGGAGGTCAAACTTTAACTACTCCGACTACACGTTAGTGGAGAATCTAATAAAAATAAATAAAATGTTGGCTCAAATGGTATTAAGAATGTTCATAAAAAACTCTAAGCATTTAGATTATTTTTTAAGGAGTTATAGCAAAAATTTTACTACTTATTACCATATTCCAGAAATTATAAAAATTTAGTTGCATAGCCTTTATGTTTAGCTGGGAATATATATCTCTTTATAATGTATTTACTTTTGTATCTTACTCCAGGTTCATAAATCAGATTTGAATAAATATAAATAATAATAAAGACAATTGAATTTATAAAATTTTGTACTACTAATAAAATAAATAATTAGCAATTTTATATTTACCATTTATGATGAACATATTATTGTATATGAAAAGACACAACAAAATAATTCTGAAAGTTGCTCTGACAATATAAACAGTATAATTGTATTTAAAATAGTCACAATCCACTCAC